>PVJD01004520.1:0-134767 GCA_004026545.1 Mormoops blainvillei
TCTCAGAAAACGAATAGCAGAGATCACCCCAGATGTCAACTTTCAAAAGCCCTCCCTTCTCCTGCAAACATGCAGACATGTATAATTTTATATTTATACACTATCTCCCCCACACCCCTCTCTCTGCACAATGAATCAACTAGAAACATGGCAGTAAGGCAGACTCTCCTGCTCCAGCTTTTATCCAGGGTGGAGTATGAAGACTGGGTCCATGTTACGAGGAAGGATGAAGGGGGAGTGAACAGTATTCTGGTAAGTGGCAAGGGGGAAGACTCAGACAGCTGTAAACTCAGAAAAATCCATTATTTCAAACCCCTAAAGAACCCCACACTACAATCAGCATGGGCATAGCTTTTGAGATTAATAGGGAGTCCTCCTTTCAGGGTACCTGATTGTATAGGAAAAGTAATCTTCCACTCTCATTACTCTACTGAGCTTAGCTAAACACTTACATTCTCCAGCTCAAAGTCACATTTTGCTTACCTTGGCTGGGACCAAGCATTTTGTTGTCAAATCCATGTCGACCTTGCTCTTGTAAATCTCTGTTTTAGGGCTGTCCACATGGTATATGATGCAGAGGGAGAACCTTGCCTATATAGCAGAAACTTTTGACCCTCGACCAACAAAGTGATTTCTGATTCTCGGACCTCAAGAGCATATTCTCAAAGACATTCATTCTGCAAGTGGACATTTATCTCACTAATTATGTGCTTACATCCTGGAGATGATGTCTTAGGTGAGAACATGTTAAGTGCCAAGTCATAACCCCACAGAGAGCTAGCCTTTCCAAAAGTCTCTGATGTGCTCACAGAAGACACCTGAAACCTTCAGCAAGATCTTTTCCCCTCAGAGAGGCTTGAGAATAAAAACAAGCCCCAACATCCCTGTGAGTCTTGGGTTTTCTAACACATTGGTCAAGGAACATTTGCCCCTGCAAATCTGTGCATGTGCCCACACCTGCATGCGTTTGCTAACAGAATTTGATATGTGGAGTCATAGACATTGTGGAGCTGTTGGCCTGGAACCTTGCCCCACGACCTTTGTGTTTCCCCCAGGCACATATTCATCTCTGGATTGCCTTTTAAAAACTTACTCCTGGTTACCTTTATAAGATTTCATTTTTCAATATTACAAAGTGTATGCATGAACTATTCCTGAATTAAAATAATACATTTACTCCACACGTTTTTCCTACCACGTTATCCATGTGGTCAGGTTCTTGTGTCCACTGTAAATACATATTTCTATGTGATATGCATACAAATGGATGACTAACATTGCTTCAGATATTCAGACTCAAACTTAAAAACAAACTTAGATAAAAACCCTGTGTCTTCTAACATTTCACAAAAGTAAGTAGAAAAGTATACCTATCTCAGGCCATGTGTATATGCAGTCATAAATTACATTGTCCAGGGCCCATTGAAACTGAGTCAATAATTCTATTGCTGACATCAAAAAGGGAACCCCAACCCCTCAAACACATTCCCTGAAAATGGGCTAAAATCCAGATAAAAACAGGTGTCTCTCATGTCTATACTTTGTGTCTTACCTATCACTCTATATCTCTGTTCTGATTGCTTCCTATTTACCCCATTGATGAGGGAGGAATTCTTGGTCAAACACACAAAACCAGACACTGGACAGATGAGATGACAGCACATTATACTGTGGACTTAATAGAATCAATCTTCATTATTTGCAGCTTCTGTATTTTAAAATTTTCCTGCCTGCTAAAACTTATTGAGAACCCCAAAATTAAAGCTCAGGATGCCTTTGTGGTTATTTGCGAACATGTATAGAGTGGCAAAAAATTTGAGTCGCCTGATGCACACACTCTCAGCTGAGGCCACACAAGGCAATGATGTTGTGCCTTCTTGTTTTCAGCTGCCATGCTGTTAAAAAGTGACTTCTCAGCAGTATATTTGGTGGAACACTATTTATATTCGTGTGCTTTTCTTAGTGATTTTACTGTTTAAAATGGCCTCCAAGTGTAATGCCAAAATCCTGTCTAGTGTTCCTAAGCACATGTACTTTATAGGTGTTTCAGGCATAAGTTGTAGTGATGGTCAGTGAATTCAATGTAAATGAATCAACAATATACATCAAACAAGGTATCTTGAAAAAGAAATACACATAAAACTAATTGAACATTAACTGGTTGATGAAAATGTTGTTGTGCCCAGAGGTTCAAGGAAACTCTCACTGTATTTCCTCTAGGAGCAATGGTTTAGTACACAGAAATTCAGTGTTCATGGTGACTTTATAGAACATAACTACCACAAATAACAATAATTAACTGTATAAGTAGAGACATATGTTATGCTATGTATTAGAGTGTTAGGGATGCCACAATAAAATACCACAGACTGTGTCACTGAAAGAAGAGAAATTTATTTTCTCAGTTCTGAAGGCTAGAAGTCCAAGATCAAGGTGCCATCAGAGTTGGTTTCTGGTGAGATCTTTGTTCTTTGCAGATAATCATCTTGCTGTGCCTGCATGTGGTCTTTCGTATGCATGTGGAGAGAGAGAGTGCTCTGGGTGTGCCTTCCTCTACTTATCAGGATACCAATCCTGTTGGATTAGAATCCCACCATTAAGACCTCATTTAAGCTTAATTACCTCCTTAAGGACCTTATCTCCAAATATAGTCACATTGGGAGTTAAGGGTTGAACATATGAATTTTGATCAGACACAGTTTAGTCCAAAGTATCCTGGGTATCTGTGAGGAAAGTGATTCCCAGAGTTTTTTACCCCAAAGGGGAAACTCTTAGCAATAGCCCAAGGGTTTATAAAATGTACAGATAGGATCATTTATTGCCCATGGCATTCAGTGCTAAGGTGACTGCCTGAAGTTTTGCCAATTGTGCTTACCCCTTGGTCTGGTCCTTTATCATGAACATTCTGGTTCAGGGATGGAAAGCAAGAATTCGTATAATGTTGACAATGCCACCCGTAGTGTACAAACTCCCAGTGTTGTACACTCAGTTGATCCCAAGGGGCCCACAGATAGTCAAGAGGTCTGGGGGAAGGGTGGACTCTTCCACCACCATGGCATCTGGCAAGGGACTAAGGACAGGTAAGACCATGCCCTCCTGTGAGAGAGATATGCCATTGTGAGGAAAACCTCCACAATGAAACAACTTCTCAAGATATTAATGTGAGTGTCCCTTTACTTACATTTGGACAGATTCCAGATATTTTTGTTGGAGGAGGCTTTTATTATTTTGTTGTATAAATTATTTGAGTAGTTTCCATATTTCCAGTTGGGTTAAATTATGGTCCTTTGTTTCAATGTAATTTGTTTCTTCCCTCTGTATTCAGGTCTGCTGCTTTTTCTCTCTCATTATTTTTGTTTGTCACTGGATATATTTTGTTGGTGTGGATTCCTGTCTATTCTGCTTATATTTATAAATATATTCCTCCAGAGAACCTAAAATCAGTGTCATTAGGATTAGGGTCCTCCCCTATGGCAGTGGTTGCTTTATAGTTTTAAGAAACCTGGGCTTAAGTCAAGTTTGAATTAACTTCATCACTGTACCACAGGGGTGCCATGAGTGTTTATCCCTATAAGTATAATGACCAGGATTTTTGTTTTAACAGAGACATGGCCAACAGAGCAGCACAGTGGAAGATTGAGGGGCCCCCAATCCAAAGGCCAATAGACTGAAACCATCTTCTGCTATGGCCTCCATCATTCCTACCACATGGTATTTATTTGTTTTTTATTTGTTTGTTTGGTCTTTTCTCTCTGTAAAATTTCCCTCAGAATATTTTATATTTCTAGCTGTGTAAATTTGCAGCTTTGGGTTTTGTCTCCATCCAATCATGCGTGGTCCAGACCTTCTGAGTGGTTGTGAGGAAATATTCAGTGATCCAGTAACACACCACTTGGGCAGCTGTCTACTCTTCTATGTTCTGGGTTTCACACCCAGTAAGGTCATTTTGTCTATGGCCTGGGTTGTAGGTATAAAGACTAATGATCACAAGGTTAGCCCATTGGTGTGTTGGTAAGTTGCAACAATAAGCAAAGTCAAAGCATACTGCTAGCAGTTTTGCACTGGGAGAGCATTTTAATACAGAATGCTTCTTTCTGTTTTCTCATCAATTCCCAAGCCACAGACCACCATAGATGTGCACTTCAATATCCTTGGGTGTTAAGAGAGTGTGCAGGACAGCAGCAAGAGAGGCAGCAGCACAGAAGATGTGCAAGTTTGATACCTTGACCTGAACAACAATGAATATTAAGACAATTAGACTGTCATAATTGATTCTTCCTGTGGTTGTGGTCTCCTTTCTTTCAGCAAACCTGACAAAGGGCCATTCCTGGGATGCAGTCACAGAGTCCATATGGCTGCCCCAAGCAACCAATATTGGTCGCCAGGTTTGATGCAGTGGTCCCTGCATGACAAGTCAACAGGACAATCCCCTGTAATAGGGACTCAAGCACTGACTAATGAGGGCACCGTGTTGTCACTTTTGTGAGCAGGAGCCACAGAAACTACCTCCCACACACAGACAAAACTCAATGGTACATCACACTGGAGTACAATAAATTCATTACAATTCTTTCTTGGGGACAAAAGTGTTTTAGGATAGAAAAGATGACAATATGCAAAAAGATAAGACAGTGCCACGGTGGCGAAGCACAAGGCCACAAGCAATTGGCAGTACTGTCCAAGGCAGCCTTCTCTGTATCATGAAACTAGTTAGTTAGCCAAGGAACAGCTAGTTAAGGATGACCAGCTCTCTTAGATTGTGGTTGGGCCATCATGTGTGATGACAATTGTTTTAGTTACCACCTCTTTACCCCATTGGTGAAGGGTACCACCCCTAGAGTTGTGGAGATGGCTGAACCCATAACACCTAACACTGGACAAAAAAGATTGACAGTGGTTTATCACTTACATACAGTCACGGCCCAGGAGAGTAGGACATCACATGCCATGCAGAACACAGAGCGATGCATTTTGGAACAGAATGAACCAGGAGGGTCTGTGGTTGCCAGGCATTGTAGTGCAGTAAGTCTTCACTAAGTGCAGTAAGTTTTGGGATTATAAGTAAAACAATATATAATGAAATCAGTTTTACCATAGACTAATTGATATAAACAAGAATTCAGCTCCTACAGCATCTCATCAACTTTAAAATGACACAATGTTGAATGAAATGACATTGAATGAAATAACACTATGTGAGGACCCAAATTAAGAGGGTGAGAGCCCTGGTCGGGTGCTCAGTTGGTTGGAATGTCATCCTGTACACCAAAAGTTTACAGGTTCGATTCTGGTCAGGGCACATACCTACGTTGCAGGTTTGATCCTCTGTCGGGGTGCATGAGAGGCAATCAATCTGGAGGAACAGAGTGGGGAGAGTGACTTGCAATTTGGCCATTCAAGGACCTCCCAATTTTACCAGATAGCAAGGTAGCACAAAATATTAGTTTTAGTCCTCACCCTGCAACACTCCACCCCCAGGGTTCAGAAAACATGACTGAGGAGAACTGTCTGGAATCATAGTGTCTATTGGTAGGTGGATGGACTCTGGGTTGGTGGCATCCCCACACCCTGTGATTTGGGCACACACTGGGTGGCATCAGGCCCGGCAATAATCTGTATAGTCTGAAGCACAGGACTCCATTTTGACTGGCCACCCCCATTTCCAAACCCAACCTGTCCAGATGCCAGCAGGAAGAGCATGTAGGCCTGGGTTCTGAAGCCCAGGTCAATGTCTCCCCAAGCTAATTCCTTTCCAGAGGATGCCCATTCACCCTTTCCTTCCCTCCTCAAGGCAGCCACGTGACTCTGCTTACCAATAAGAGGTCCAGAATGATGTCATGGGTGTCAGAGGATAAGTTAGAGGTCAAAGTGCAATTCTGAGGTGGGATTAAGATCATTGCCCTTCAAAAGCCAGGTCCATATGAGTAGTAGTGGCACAGTGGATATCATCTCCAACCCACTGAGAACATTGGCTATGT
Source organism: Mormoops blainvillei (assembly GCA_004026545.1). Taxonomy (NCBI): domain Eukaryota; kingdom Metazoa; phylum Chordata; class Mammalia; order Chiroptera; family Mormoopidae; genus Mormoops; species Mormoops blainvillei. Next base: position 5,979 of record PVJD01004520.1, read on the forward strand.
CTACGTACAGGGAAGAGAACCAGGGGGTGGGGAAAGTGGAGTGGGAAAGAACTAGGTGAGGATAGAGGAAGCTAGGTGGGGAGAGCTACCTCTTCTGCAAAAGTCACCTCTACAGAGATGGCAAAAGGAGCAGAGAGAGCCAGGGTAGGACAGGAACCTGGTGCCTGGGAGCTACCATAGGAGCAGTAACCCAGTAGGTCTACTGTCTTCACTGTGCACCCAGGAGGCATCCTGTGCTTCAAAGTTCACAAGGCCTGCAGCCACTTCCAGCTGCCACCTGGGTGGGCACTCAACCAGACATGCAGCTGGCTCCGCCTAGCCCATGGTTGGAGCCTAGCCAATACAGTGGATGGCAGGAGCTATGCAAAAAGACGCGTGATCCTGCTTCTTACTACAGACAGCACACTGCCCAGTTCTGTCCTTCTTTCAGCCTCTGCAGTCATTCGTGAGCTAGCTCCAGCTCCAGGGCTGTTGGAGCTCTAGGCTGTGAGTTGGCAGCTTGGTGTACCACACCCTGCACTTTTGTTCTGCAAACATGCAAAATGTGCTTTTCTGTTGCAACAGTGTATACCAAAGAAATTATCTTTTGTGTTTAAGGGAGTGCAGTGATTTGACTGTCCTGGCTGAATCTGCATTCTGAAAGAGTTGGACACCAGTGGGGAATCAGGAGGTAATGGGTGTCTGATTGTTCCCAGATCCCTGAGTCTCCAATGAACCTGAGTGGCTCACCTCTGAATGAGTGGAGGAGGGATTAACTGTTGGATTTTATGCCAGAGTTCTGGTCACAGCACGAATAGCTCTTCATCAAGACAGAAATTGAGCTCCAGAAGCCCCCTCCTCTCATAGCTAGGGGATGCAGAGTTGAAATAAGAATTCTTTGATGACATCATAGAAGGGAAAAAATAAGGCAAAGGTCAGTGCATGGGATCTTCGAGGGAGTTAACCCATGGAGAGCAAGCAACTCTAATGATTCAGCACTCTGGATGCATTATGTGGAAAAGCCTGGCATTTTTACTAGAATACTTGTTATTTCTACTACCCTGGTAAATTGTCCTGTGGTATAGAAGGATCTCAGTAAATGAGAAGTTGTTCCACTCACTACCCTTAGTCCTTTTACCTCTGTTTTACCTCCCAACTCACCTTATACTCCAGCCAAACTGGAATATTCCCTGTCATGGAACTGCTTGTGCCAAAAACATTGCAAAGCTTCAGTTGCATGGAACTTCCACGGGTGGCTGAGTATACTGCACAGCTAAATATGTAACACTTTATCTCGACCCCCTTATTTTACCATTTTAGAATCACACCTTTAAAACATATCAATTTCCTGCCTTCTTTTAACCAGCAGAACACCCTCATACCCCTCCTTTCCCTTCTCTTTTCCCTACCATTATAGCAAAGTTTTCATTCATACAATTCATGGTTGCAAGATTTTAAAAAATGGTGGGGGATATCTATATGTCACCAACTATCATGTATTAAGAGTGGGTCATTCGAAGCCACCCCTAATGCTTTTAATCCTGAACTCCTTGTCCCTGGTCACCCAGATATCCTTGAATGAATAATTTTTGCTTGTCAAAATGGAAAGACCATTTCAGTTAATTTTGTCCAAGCACCTGAATTACACATGTGAGAAAATTGAAGCTCAGAGAAGGAAGATGGATTGACCCAAGGTTACACAATGACAGAGGCCAAAACTAGAATCCTATTTCCAGGTTAACCTACTTCCAAAAGAATGTTTTGTTTTGTTTTGTTTTGGTTTGTTTTGGTTTGGTTTGGTTTGGTTTGGTTTGGTTTGTTTGTCTGCCCCACCTCCCGGTGGAACTAGACTTTGACTGGTATTTCAGTCAACTGCCACCAGATGGGAGTAGATTTGTTTGGAAACAGGTTTTTCCTAGCACCCTGCAATCAAATTCCACAATCAGTCCTTAATTTGTCATGCAAAGCAAGCCTGATTTTTTTTTTCCTCTGGGTGTCCTTGTGACTATGGCAATTGCCAAAAACTTGATGACAACAATGAATTCACTTGTAGAGCTTACGTCCCAGACTCACATGACTAATAGCCCACAAAGCAATAAGAAATATGAAACAGATGATATAATTTGTACTTGTTCAACTTGTAACTAGTTAATTTATTAGAATATGCATAAATATCTAGATTGAATAGACTTACACCTGAATATGGGATCATAGTATAGAGGAAAGAGCATTGACTTAGGAATCTGTTCATCTGTGTCCTGACCCAGTTCTGCCACATGACAGTTTGGCTGGAGTGTAAGGCGAGCTGGGAAGTAATACAAAAGGTATAAGATAGCAAGAGTCAAAAGAATGGGTGGGTAGCACCCGGCTTTGTGAGGGCCACACAGTGCACAGTACATAATTGCTCAGTGAATAAGTAAAACAAGAAAGAGAGTTTTAGATTTGATTGTCTAAACTAAGGAATTTGATTTCTATTTCACAATCAAAAGTAAGCTTTTGGAGGATTTGTGCAGGGGAATGACACAGCCAGGAAGAAACTTTCAATTACTTCATCAAGGATGAACTAGAAGGGAGACTGAGTTCAAGGAGAACAATTAGGAGAATGTTACATACCTCTGGTCTGGTAGTGGCAGGTTAAGTAATTTGGACTAACCATCCCAATGAGGACAACAAAAAAGGATGAAATATAAAAATAAATTTTCTTTATTAAGAGGAAAGGAATGATGAGGCTAAATCTAAAAGAAAAAAACCCAGGTAGAAAGTCCAGCACTCAAAACTACTTTTGCCTGGGGACATTTGTTGAATCTAGAAAAAAGAGTTGTGAACTTAGCTGGGATTTTGACAACCTCATGGACAAAGGAGACAAAAGTCGAAACCCAAGTCCCAAACTAGAAGACTTGACAAGCTCCCCGGTCACTTTAAGCTGAAACTAAGTGACCACTCCTTCAGGATAGTGTTGAACGAAATGTAATAAGTCCTTGCATGGGTTTCCAGCCTAGGTACCCATCATTGGGATACCCAAGGAACTTCAATCTCTGAATATGGACTAAGTGGTCTTGAACAGGTAGTGTATCCACACATTTGTCAGAAGCAGGTTAAAATATTTCTTCAGGAAGGCTCTGTCTTCCTAGGCCTGAAATTAGTCTTATAAATATTTTTTTCAATACTATATCAGCACAGAGTCAAAGATAAGTAGGCACACAAGGAAAATACATTGTAAGTGACTGCCAGAAGGAAAAATAAACAACAAAAACAAATTCACAAAGATTTCAGATATCAGACTTATGAGACACAGACTATAATCAGTATAGTTTACTATAGTTCAAAAATAAAAGATAAGCTTAAAAATATCTGCAGGGAACAGAAAAATCATAAAAATAATATAGTTTGAAAAATAATCAAGTAGAATATACAAAACTAAAAATATAATGATAGTTTAATGGATGTGTTTAACAGAAGGATAAACACAACTGCTAGATGATGATAAGTAAAATGAAGAAAAATAAACTTATGAGGGACTTATTGAATTGAAGATAAATCAGAAGAAATCATGCAGAATTCTACTGGAGAAACAATATTTTTTTTAAATGTATGATAATAAACATAATGAACAGAGTAGGAAGCTCTAAGCTACATATAATTTAAGTCCCAGAAGGACAAGGGACAGAAATTAGGAAGAAGATGCTCGCCAAAATGTTTTCAGAACAAATGTACAGATTCTAGAAGCCCAGGAAACCCTAAGCAAGATAAATAAAAGAAATCTACCCCTACGCACATATAGCGAGACTTTAGTAAATGAAGAGAATGAAGGCTATGTTAATGATTCAAGTTAGAGATAATGACATTTTATTCTTACGCAGGAACAGAACAGATTAAAGACAAGCAGATAAGCCTTTTAAATCTAGCATTTAGAAAGCTTTTTTCTCAGACTTACCATGAAAGACTTTTATAAAGATATTATCCATTTCATTCCTAATTAATGAAATGCATTTTTAGTAAATCTATTTGTTGAAGCAACCTGACAGCTAGGAGCTATTCCCAATTTTCTTTGTCATATATGGAAAGTCATCCTCTTATGTGTCACTTATCTCATAGACTATGAATGGGGTGAGTATTCTCCATAAGAATTGTGGGGGTTAATTTTATGTGTTAACTTGACTGGGTTAAAAAATGCTCAAGTATCTGGTAGAAACATTATTCCTGGGTACATCTGTGAGGATCCCTGGGGAAGAGATTAATATTTGAATAAATAGGCTAAATCAAGAAGATTACCCTCACCAATGCAGGTGGGTATCATCCATCCCGTCAAGGGACTAAATAGAATGAAAACATGGAGGAAGGGTCAATTTGTTCTCTCTGCTTAAACTGAGGCATCTGTCTTTTCCCACCTTTGGACATTGGCCCTCCTGTCTCTCCAGCTTTCAGACACAGGCTGGGACTTACACTATTAGTCCCCTGGTTCTGAGGTCTTCAGACTCTGATTGAATTACACCACTGGCTTCCTTGTTCTCCAGCTTGCAGACAACAGATTGTGGGACTTGGCCTCCATAACCACGTGAGCTTATTTGCTAAATAAATAAATAAATAAATAAATAAATAAATAAATAAAACCTACTGATATATCTACATACATGCTCTATTGGTTTTGTTTCTCTGAAGAGCCTTGACTAATACAGAAATGAAATGCTAGAAGCAATGGAGCTCTAAGGCTAGGAAAATGGCTTTTATATGATTTTCTAAGAAAAAGGAAAATCATAGTGAATCTATGTAGAATATCTTCTTTCTACTTATCTCCTTCACTCTACTTTCTAAGAAAAAGTATATGAAATGAACAGTTTTTGGTTCCCAGGGCTGATCATGGACATTCCTTCACAGGACTATCTATACTTGGCCAGCATAGAATTCTGCAGCGGTTTATAAATATTTGTAAAATAACTAAATTGTAATGGGTCATCTTTTGAGGAAGCAAACTCTTGACTTGTTCCTAGAGCTTTCCATGCAAATAATAAGTGGTTAGTTGTCAAAAACATGATAGAGGAAACCTTACTCCATATGGCAAGTTGTATCAGAGATTCTGTCATACCCTGAACCTCTGAAATTTCCTGACAAGAATATAAGTTAAAAACAACTGTCTATAAAGCCTTCTAAGGAGAATTGCAAGTGTCTTGCTTAAAATCTTTCATTCATTGATTGTTTGAGGAACAATCGTCCTTATGTACCTGTTAGAACCTCCCAAGCCTGGAACTGAGGGTTCTTATGACTTTGATTAAATTTAGCTTTAAATCTTAGCTCTAGAAATCACCTCTCTCTCTCTATAATATATATATTATATTATATATATTTAATATATATTATTCGATATATATATTATATATATTTGATATAGATTTTACATATATTTGATATAGATTTTACATATATCGTGTGTGTGTGTGTGTGTGTGTGTGTGTGTATGTATATATATATATATATATATATATATATATATAAAATCAGAAACCTACCTTTCCCCTGAATAATCAGCAACGCCCTAGGCAGTATAGACTAGCTAGACTTAACTAATGGTCACATGGTTCTGACCTCTGGCAGGTTAAAGATAACATCTTGATCTAAGTTATGTTTAAATTCCTGAGTCCTAAGTTGGAAAAACCCCTGGCTACCTTCCCATGACACCAGGCAGAGGGATGCCAGAGAAGACCTCAGAACTGCCTTCAAGACCTGAAGAAATGATTTGTTATCCTTACTTCATCTCTGACCAATTAGCTTCCTGGACCTCTAACCCATGGTGTCTTCTGATTTTACCCTATGTAATTTGTAACCTATGTGCCATCAGGGAATCGGGTCTTAGCATTAGCTCTCTGTCTCTGGATTGGCCTACTCAGTATTAAACTATTTTTCTTTATATACTGCAAACTCCTGCTTGTGTGTTTCTTTGGACAAGAGCACAGAGGCAGGTGAACTCAAGGACAAACATGGGGATTCCAATAACCAGCCCCCACAGGATACTATTTGTTCAAGAAAAGATACTGGAAGGATTGCAAGAAAGCTTTCTCCATTACATAATTTCAAGGCAATCAGAAATGTACCCAATAATAAAGATATTAAACTGTCTTTATTTATGATATGCAATATGTCACCAGTTTTGACCGAGTGTCATAAAGGGAGATATTGCTGGATTTTTAATTCTGATTGTGCAGGGTTTCTCTTCACTTTTGCTGTACATTCACAATTTATTTAGGTCACAGGTCTTTCCCCAAAACCTGCAGAAACCTGTATTTCAACATATATAGCATATTCTAGCAGCATCTCCCTTCCTTACCATGCAGGGAAAATGCCCCACTTAATCTAAGGATTTTATCCCAGGGACTTGTGCACTAAAAAGGGCATTGGACTACAAATCTGAAGATCTAATACCAGTGCCTACGAATCTTAGTTTTCTCATCTGACATTGGAGGTGATTGTAATGCTTATTTATTAATGGAATCATCCTGACAGAGGGGAATTCCTGTCTGTTCAGGTTTCTTGGTTCTGGGGTGTCACCTCCCTCATTCCTTCAGCCCCATCTGGTTTTTCAGTCTCCCATCTGGAAGGGTTGTTGTCACTACCACTTCTAGCCACCTGAGGTCCTCAGTTCTCAACATCTAATTGTGAAATGTGATTCTTTATCTAATTGTTTCCCTGAATTCAGGCAAGTCAGGCTAACATTTACAAACAGAATCTTCTTTAGAAGCTCGGTGTAACAAAGGGGGATAAGCGCAGAGAGAGGAGACTCTACTAAGAGCAGAGGTTTTAGTCCACTAATGGGTAGACCTCTACTTCTACACTGGAGTCCTGGCTGCCACTAGCTACCCTGTCAGTGAGGCTGTTGTTGCTTGACCTCTAATCAACCCCTGCCTCTGCTCATGTCCCCAGGGGGTGAGAATCTGGGGTCCTATACTTATGGTGAATAGTAGCCTCTGGAGTTTTGCAGGGCACAGCCTGTGTGGTCACATTACAGAGAATTTTTCCCTACCAGAGCTCTAGCTTCTAGTCTATACTGTGTGGACTCAGGAAATCTTACTAGTTCCCACTTAGCATATCCAATTAACATTGCTTGAAGGACAAATTTGCATACCTCCTGTTTTACAATTGTAGGTAAGGAAAACATTCTTCAGTCAGATACAATGTATATCCCCATAACACAATCAGGTAAATGAAACACGGCTGCTTCACATAAAGCAGATTCGAACATACCAATTTTCCTTCAAAAATTTACCTGGATTTCATTAACCTTTATGTTCTTAACTGTGGCCTCCATTAGGACTTTATCAACAGGTTTTGGTTTTTACAATACTAGATAGGGAAGTGTTCCCCAGTCTGGCATTATATCCATTCTCATAAAAGAGTCAGGTAAAGGACACACAACTTTTTAAAATAAAGCCTGTGTAAACATTTTAGCTTTCATAATCTTGTCACCTCTTACATTTATGTTCCTTCAATCTAATTGTAACCTATATCAGGGCTTCACCAGTGGGTTTTGGTACCACAGTGCATGAGGCTCCTATATGAAGGAGTCCTGGAAACATCTCTTTTCCACCCAGTGGCCATTTTATTCACTCTTATGGTCCCTTTTGCCAAACATATGATTCCCCCTTCTCTGCACAGCACATTTCTACTCTTCCTCTAAGACCAAGTCCAGCAATTATGAGTGTCCCAGACAAGATGTCTAGAAGTTTGAGCTCATAGAAGATAAATACTTGGAAGTAGCCATCAGATTAGTTGATCAGAAGGCTCATTGGTGAGCACTGAGAATGCAGAACGTTGAGTGGCATGTATGAAGGAATCAAGAGAAGGTAAGGGAAGTCACTCTTTCCAAAGGTTTAAATATGAGAACTATTTTGCCTTTTATTTTGATAGTTTTGTCAGCATTTCTCAAGTATTTTGATGATGAAAGAGATCTAGAAGAATTGCATCTCTAATTGTACCTGAAAGCAGCCACCGTCTTTCCAGGAAGGGATGTTATAACTCTGTCAGTGGGTGGGTTTTACAGACAGACTGATTTTGGCTTTGACTAAATTCTAATAGAGAGAGCATCTACATCAGATAGATTTAGGAGCTCAAATCCCAGCTCTGCCATTCAACAGCTGCATGATCTTGGACAGGGAACTTTCTCTGATCCTCAGTTTCCTCATCTGTAAAATTAGATGCTGCAAGGATTAAAATAACTCAAATTAATTAAGAAACTAAGACTAGTTGCACAGTAGAATAGGGTAGGGACTCAATAATTGTTTGAGAAGGTTTGATAAAGAAAAATAATACTCACAACAAGCCAAAAATTGAATGAGGCCCCCCTCATTGTGAATGTTCAAAGACAGACTACATGAATACTTGGTGAGAAGTTTATGTAGAGGATTCTAATGGTTTTTCCTGCTGACCATTGAAGTCCTCTCCAATCTTCAGTTATCTAATTCTAAGAATTCAAAACAACAGAAATGCAGACACAAAAGGTGTTGAGACCATTATGCTAACAATAGAAGCTCTATGCCCAAATAAGGTCTTTTTGGAGCAATTGGCCTATGGATGAGAGTAAATATCACCCAAGGGACTATTTGTGTGGAAGGGGGCAGTATTGTTCTATGTAGTATTGTCTCTGATTTGAGAGCACCCTGCCAGCTGTGCTGTTTGCTGCTAGCATCTGACATCCTGCTTCAGCATCACATGCATGTCCTTTCAATAATCAAATAAACCACTCAAATGACTGCACGTTCATTTACTTGTTGACTCAGTCAACTGAGGCACCCTATACTAATCTCTCATTCACTTTTTAATGGTTTTATCATAATCGACTCCCATTTGGAGAGAAGATTTTAAATAGCATAGTGAAAAAGAGTGTTTCTTGATTATGTAGGCTCTTACATGTAGCTTAAAATATCTTCTTCAGGCTGACTTCTAGTCAAGATGGAGGCATAGGCAGGCACACTTCACCTCCTCATACAAACAGAGAATTACATCTATATCTCAAAACAAATAACAACTAGAACCATCAGAAAAGTGAGCTGTATAGAAGTCCAACAACCAAGGATTTAAAGAAACCACATTCATCCAGATACATAGGAAGGGTGGAACCACTGAGATGAGCTGAGAGGTGTAGAGACATGGGTGGTGTGAAGGGGCAGCAGTGGTGGTGGCTGTTGAACAGGTGGTCCCACACTCACATGTGGGGGATAAAAATTAGGAGGGATATCTTGGGAGAAAGCAATCATGGCCCCAGGCTAAACCACACAGCCCAGTGTTCCAGTGCCAGGAAGATAGATCGCCATAACTTCTGGCTTTAAAAACCAGTGGGGATTGGGGTGGCATAAGAAACTGTTGGATTTTCAGTAGAGTCTATTTAAAAAGCCCACATGACCTTACAACATATGCAAACCCACCCACTCTCAGGTTTACCACCAGGGCAACAGCTGGAAGGGCATCAGTTGCATACAGGAAATGGGTGAAATGACTGGAAACAGGGTGAGTGCCGGCAAACATCAAGAAGCCAGGCAGCATCACTGTCTCCTCTTCAAGCCCTCCCATCACACAGAGCCACAAGCAGTGAAATAGTTTGCCCCACCCTGGTGATTACCTAAGGCTCCACCTCACACAATTTACAGGTGCCTTTTTAAAGACAGAGAATCAAAGTGGTTCTACCTAATACACCAAAACAAACATACAGAGCCTGCCAAATTGAGGAAACAAAGAAATATGGCCCAAATGAAAGAACAAAACCCCAGAAAAAGCACTAAACAAAATGAAGATAATGAACCTATCAGTTGCAGAGTTCAAAACACATGATCAGGATGTTCAAAGAACTCTGTGAGTACAGCAAAAACATAAGGGAAGAAATGAAGGCTACACTAAGTAAATAATGAAAGATCTATAGGGAACCATCAGTGGAAAGGATGAAGCCTAGAATCAAATCAACAATTTGGAACATAAGGAAGGAAAAAGTATTCAATCAGAACTGCAGGAAGAAAAAAGAATTTAAAAAAATAGGGATAAGCTTAGGAGCATCTGGAACAACTTTAAATGTACTGACATCCAAATCATACAAATCATATGACTGCCAGAAGGAGAAAAAGATAAAGAAATTGAAAAAGCATTTGAAAAAATAATGAAAGAATACTTCCTTAATTTGGTGAAGGAAATAGACATACAAGTCCCAAAGTACAGAATCCCAAACAAGTTAGACCCAAAGATGACCACACCAAGATATATCATAATTAAAATGGTAACAGTTAAAGATAAAGAGAGAATCTTAAAAGCAGCAAAAGAAAAGCAGAGAGTTACCTACAAAGGAATTCCCTTAAGACTATCAGCTGATTTCTCAAAAGAAGCTTTGCAAGCAAGAAGGGACTGGCAAGAAATATTCAAAATGATGAAAAGCAAGGACCTACAACCTAGATTACTCTACCCAGAAAAGCTATCATTTAGAATGGAAGGTCAGACAATGTGCTTCCCAAACATGGTAAAGGTAAAGGAGTTCGTTATCACCAAACCACTATTAAATGAATTGTTAAAGGGACTTATTTAAGAAAAAGAGGGCCAAAGTTATGAACGTTGAAAAGGCAACAAATTCATAACTATCAATGACTGAATCTAAAAAAAAAAAAACACAACAAACTATGCAAACAACCAAAACAGGAACAGAATCATAGATATGGAGAACATTTTGGAGGGTTGTCAGCTGGAAGAAGGAAGGGGGAGGATGGCAGAAAAGGAACAGGGATTAAGAAGCATAAATGTTCTATACGAAAATAGACTCAGGGTGGTTAAGAATAGTATAGGAAATGGAGAAGCCAAACAACTTATATTCATGATCCATGGACAAGAACTAAGGAGGCGATTGCTGGAGAGAAGGGAAGTACTGGGTAGAGGAGGGAAAAAGGGGAAAAACTGAGACAACAGTAATAGTATAATTAATAAAATATACTTTAAAAATATATTCTTCAGTTTGGCCTCCAAAGCTATATTCATGACGCTTTTTTCCACTGTACTCCCTTCCTGCCATTACTGCTGACCATAATTTAAGCTTTCAACCTGACCTAGGCTTTTGTAATAGCCTTCTAATTGGATTTTTACCTCTGGTGTTCATCTCCTCTTTAATATTTTCAGCTAATTCCAACCTTCCCCTTTAGCTTGCTTCTCCATGCCTTTCCTGTCATGCACAACCAGTTCCAACCTAATAGGGCTACAGGTCTTCCCCTCTCTTGTAGAATTCAGTTTTCCTTCTGCCAAAATCCCATCCTTCTTTTAAAAGCCAATAGCATATATCCTTTTCCACAGAGCTACCACGCATGCACTGTGTGACTCTCTTTGTGCCTTGATCACATAATACCATTTATTAGAATTCTATGAGTATGTGTTTCTTATTTCCCTTGAATGCCTGTAAGCTTCTTTTGTCACATTAGTAGATGCATTCTCTCCATATTCCTTCTCATTTAAAAAATGAATTCTTTGTGACAGCATGGACGGACCTGGAGAACATTATGCTAAGTGAAATAAACCAGTTAGAGAAAGATGAGTACTATATTATTTCACTGATATATGGACTCTAATAAACAAACTGAACTAGAAAAATAGAGACAAGCTCATAGATAGGGAACTGGCTGAACAGGTTTGGGCAGGGGCTGGGGTGGAGGGATTGGGCAAAAAAGGGAAAAAGAGAACGAATTCACGGACATGGACAACAGTGTACTGATTGTGGTGGGGAGTGCAGGGCAGGCAGTGGGCAGAGGTGGAAGAGGGTATAGGAGGGATGTATGGTGATGAAAACTTAAAAATGAAGTGTGTTATAGAAAGGCTTTTTCCAAGAATGCCTAATAGGAAAAAAATATATAATTAGATCCTTCATTTAAAAAAATAAAAAACAAACAAACTTTTTGTCCACCGCGATTTATCCCCTAAAACCCTACCCCATTTACCAAATAAACAAATAAATGCAAATCAGGGTTTGTGTGGGTTATACTGAAAGGCAATTTTAATACCTGACATCCTAAAAGAGAAATTATGGAAGTCATTTTAGGTACTAATTGACATTGTAGAAGTCTGAATAAGGAAAAAAATCAGGCTACAATTGATCGATTTCACTGAATATTGGCCCAGGTGTGCTTAATCAGCAAGGGGTCACATTTGCTCCCCTGGTACACCGTTTCCCTTTTTTGGAAATGTCTAACCTAAAGGGAAATGTTGCTCAAATTATTTATTTGATTTACTTCTTAGCTTGTGAGCCTAACTGACTTAAGTCTTTGATTTGTTCTTGGGTATTATAGGACTTTAAATAATTGGGCCAATCCCTAGTTTGTTCTTCAGGATGTGCGTGTATCATATCATTTTAATCCCTTGAATTTATAGAATTGGCTAGCATAGAAACCAGAGGTGATATAACATTTATTTGGGCAGCCTCAGTTTCTATAAAACAAGACAAGGACCCACTGAAACTCTTTTGATGGTTTCCATGTCACTGACATTGGTTGTGAGAACATTGCTAATTACAGTGAATTGATTCCTCTAGACTTTGTTTCTCCCACATAGAGTATAGTGAGTTGAGGTGAAGCATAAAATGCAAACATGCCTTAGTAGACAAACAGCCATCAAGGTTGTGTTTGTTAATACTTGCATGACTAAGTAGGGCAAAGGACATTTGGAACAGGGTGCAAACATATTCAAGTGCTTAAACTTATTCCAAAAACTATTAGGTCTGAAACACCTTTTCTGTGGACCTAATAGATCCTATTTAAGAGTCAGTTATGGAAATGAAGTCCGAATGACCCTTCTTGCATCCAATAAATGCAAATGTGTTAAGAGAGCTTCTTTCTACTGAAATACGTTATTAAGGCACTCTACATGAAAGTTCAATGTAGATTTATAAAAATTAATGAAAATGCTTGTTTCAGCTTAAAGATTATGTCTGGGACTTAATTTGCAAAATATACTGTCTACTCCAGTGCACTGGTCAGAAATGACTACCCTACACCAGAGGACAAATAATAATACTTTAATCCTCACTGCACCCTTGTAAGGTAATTATTATTATTCTCATTTTCCAAACAAGAGGGAAGATAATACAGTGTAAGACAGAGCTTAGTTTTGAAGCCAGACTGCCTGGGTATGAGTACCAGAACTATGTGATCTTAAGAAAGTTACCTAACATATCTGTGCCTCAGTTTCCTCATCTCTAGAGTAAGATAATGATTGGACTACTCTATAAGATAAGATGAGTTTGTAGAAAGCATTTAACATTTTCACTAAGTATACAGTTAATAATCAAAAAATTGAAGATCACCTGGTGTTTTCTGGCCAGTCAATAGGACAAGTAAAGCAAGCTAGAAAGAAAAATGTGGGTCACTGGGTCTGGCTGGCCTTATCCATAGTTCCTGAGATACGCTGTGTGACTCTGATTGGGGACAGGGGCAGGTGTACATAATAATTGGAGAATTCAGTCCAGGATGAGCTAGTGCCTGAGATGTGTCTCAAATATGTATACCCCAGCCTGAAACTCCTAGAATTCAGAAGATGAGAAAGGCCCTTTCCTATATAGGCTACAGGAACAGTTTAGAACTCCAAGAAATACACAAACTACTAAGCCCTATGAATCATAGTAAATTCATTTTCAAACTACTACCCTACCATCTTAACATATAAGTCAAAGCTTACAAAACAACTGACTGTTCTTCATAGTTTTTCTTTGGGAGAACAGAACCACAGTTTCTGGCTTACCCAGTAGGAGTATCAAACACCTGAGTTACATGGAATCTATCACCTTGCCATCTTACCTTGCAATTTCTAATGGTTGAACTCTGTGTTTTATTGACATCATACAATTTAAACGTTTCAAATATAATTTTGTTCAAAGTTCTCCACCTTGTACTCTTTCCTTTATACTTTTCAGTTATACTCTCAGGTAGTCTCTATAGCAGCAGCTTCAGCACTAAGATCTTTTTGTCAGCAGCTATGTCTCAGATAATCATGTGGATACAGGCTGGTTCACAGTGCAGCACAGGACAAAATGCAGAATTTATTCATGTTTCTGATTTGCTATAATAAGGGATAAGTTTGCTTAGAACAAGCACTCCCATGGAGAGCACAGGGGAAATTTAACTTAACATAATGTGTGTTGACTCGAGTAAGGCTCAATCCCATGCCCCTCACTTGGAGTTGGGTTCCAGTTTCTGACTATCCAAACAATTTTGTAATTGCCCCATCCAGCGACAGTGGAAATTGGCAAAGATTCATAAAGGTCCCTTAGTACAGAGAAATTCACCAGGCCACCAAGTTAGTAAGCTCAAGGTGATCAGTATTCCTTCATTTATTATAACAATATATTTTTGGAGAACAGCACATGTCAGGCACACATTCTGCCTCTGGGGAAATAATCGTTTAGTAGAAAGATAGATGTTGAAACAAGGGATTCCAATAAAGGTGACACTGTGATAAACATAAGAGGGGATCCTAAACCAGGCTTGAGGTTTGGAAAAAAAAATTAGGTGGCTGGAAGGAAGCATTAATCTTCACACTTACATCTTCTCCTCAACCATGGACCTATCTATATGCAAGCTGAATTCTCTGCCTAAAATATAAATACGACCACTTTTCAATACCTTCACTTTTTCACTCTGGTCCAACTCACCATCATCTCTCAGGATTACTACAATAGCCTCCTAACTACTTTCCCCAATTCCAGTTATTTATCCTGGGAAAATATCATAGATTAGCTCTCCTGACTCCATTCCAAACCAATCACAGCAAGACTTATTGCATGATAGACAAAGGAAAGCTAGTTTACATTTTACGAACTCTCACTTTTATGGCCTGGATTACACAGATAACTTAGCTTCTGCCCAACAGATAAACCTGCATGAGATATTTAAAGGGCAATGAAGCATAGTCTGTGCTGCTGCTTCTGCGGTTGCTTGTTTATGCTAGTGAGCATGGTTTTAGAAGCTTTTGCTTCTTCAGCAGCAACAAAGAAGTATAAATTGGTAGGTATAGAATAGGCAGGGGAATATTAAGAACAGTATAGGTAACGGAGTAGCCTAGAACTTATATGCATGACCCATGGGCATGAACTAAGTGGAGATTTCTAGAGGGAAGGAGGAACCAGGTGGAGGGGGCAAAGAGGGAAAAACTGGGACAACTGTAATAGCATAATCAATAACATATTTAAAAATAAATAAAAAACAATCTCATAAATTTCTTCTGCTGTGCCCCGGACCACTCTCCTTAAGCTCTATTTCCTTTCTTGCTGTTCCTCCAGCACACCAAGGACAACCCTGCCTGTGGACTTAATGTTTATTGCCCCCCATAACTGGCATAATCCTCCAGACAGATGGCTCAGATTTTCACTTCACTCCAATAATATCTTTCTCATCTAAAGTTGCTAAACTTCACTTTTTATGTTTACATTTTATGTTTGCTTTCTGTAAATCATGCATCATTCTCCAAGATCATTTTGTTCAATTTTTTTGTGCGTCATCTGTCTCTGTCCGCAAAATATAAGTTCCATAAGGACAGAGACCTCTTCTTATTTTTTTTTCAGTGGATCCAGGGGAACTGCAGTGAACAATAGAAATAAAAGAAGGTACCGAGTTGCCCTGGCTGGTGTGGCTCAGTGGATTGAGTGCAGGCCTGCGAACCAAAAGGTCACTGGTTTGATTCCCAGTCAGGGCACATGCCTGGGTTGCAGACCAGGTCCCCAGTGTGGGGTGTTCAAGAGGCAACCCCGCATTGACGTTTCTCTCCCCCTCTCCTTCCCTTCTCCTCTCTGAAAATAAATAAATAAAATCTTTATTATAAAATACCTAGAAATTCAGAGAGATGATGAAGAAATTGAAGAGACTTGGTATTTTTGAAAGCTGCTGAGATGTTTAGGGAGTTTTAGAAAGGAAAGCACCAAGTACTGAAAAATTAGATCATCTGAGAATGGTGGTAATTTCCGAAGAATATTTTTGCAATTGTAAATAGAAGCAAGTAAGTGATAGAAGCAAGCAACCAATGTGAAGAACAGCCAGACCTGTGTTTGCAGAGGGTGTCATTACATTGTTGGCACCAATTAGAAGGCTGGTTTATGACTTGCTCTGCAGTCTTATTGAGATTTTATTCTACAAAATCATGTACTTGGTCCTGTCTGGTTATCTGGGGATTAATAGAGCAGGGTCTTGAGATTCAGATCATTTGAGGGGCAACACTGCACTTTGCAAGCCTCTGCTGCACTTTCAATTCAGCACCATTCATTCTGGGTTCAGAGTTTAAAAAAAGAAGATCTCCCTTTCCTTCAAAGAGAAAAGAGAGATGAAATACTCTACAATGAGGGTCAAGGAACTGACTAGGGGAAGACCAACTTGTAGGAATCAGATAGGGTGGTTACATCTGGAGAGGGAAGAGGCCAAGACAGAAATTCAGACATCATGGCATCAGTGAATAGGAAACCTCAAAGTGCTTTGAAACTAGGGCAGAAGACTAATTCAGTTTGGAACCAAACTGACCACACATTTTAAAAAAAATTATTAAGCCAAAACCTAAGCAAGTATTAAGCACTGGAATATTGGTTTTCTTTCTTTTTTACCTTTTAAAAAATTTTATTGTTGTTCAATTACAGTTGTCTCCATTTCCCCGCCACCACTTTCCCCTGCCCCACTTACCCCACTTCCCACCCTCAATCCTGCACCCCTTTGGCTTTGTCCATGGGTCCTTTATACATGTTCCTTGATGACCCTTCTCCTTCTTTCCCCCATTATTCCCATTGCCCCTCACCTCTGGTTACTGTCAGTTTGTTCTTTATTTAAGAGTTTCTGGTTTTATTTTACTTGCTTGTTGTTTCATTGATTAGGTTCCACTAATAGCTGAGATCATATGGTATTTGTCTCTCTATGTCACAGGGTCATCTGCATTAGAGTCTCTTGGGGTGCTTACTGAAAAGAACATTTTTCTCCACCTGCTATATCCATTACAAGGGTGGCTCTGAAGATTCTGGAATTGTGAAGCCTGTTTTTTAAGTAAATTTTATATATGCCAAGATTTGAGAACCACTAATAACAACCACAGATAACTGGTCCAGTGAAAAAAAATTTTGGAATGGGGCTGCTGTCACAAATGAAAGCAGACATTCTCATATTGTGTGTGTGTGTGTGTGTGTGTGTGTGTGTGTTTTAAAGGGAGAGTCCATTGCAAACAAGGGGAATCCTGTCAGATCATCTTCTCATCAAATATATTTTTATATGAGAAAGTCCATAGCACTATTTTTTTTTTCAATTACAGTTGACATATATTATTATATTAGTTTTGGGTGTGTACCCCAGTGATTAGACATTGCATAACTTACAAAGTGATCACCCTGGTAAATATAGTACCCATACACCATACATAGTTATTACAATATTATTGACTATGTTGTCTATTCTATACTTTATGTCCCCATGACTATTCTATAACTACCAAGTTGTACTTCTTAATCCCATCACCCTTTCCCCAAACCCACACCCACCTGGTAACTGTCAAAGTACTCTGTGTATCTATGAGTCTGTTTCTGTTCTGCTTGTTTATTTTGTTTTTTAGGTTCCACATACAAGTGAAATCATCTGGTATTTGTCTTTCTCTGACATTTTACTCAGCATAATGTGCTCTAAGTCCATCCGTGTTGTTGCAGATGGCAAGATTTCATTCTTTTTATGACTGAGCCATATTCCATTTTATATATGCACCACTTCTTTATACATTCATCTGTTGATGGACATTTAGATTTCTTCCATATCTTGACTACTGTGAAAATATGAACGTATATGTCTTTCTGATTTACTGTTTTGGGTTTCTTCAGATAAATATGCAAAAGTGGAATTGCAGGGTCCTTCTTTGTCTCTTGTTATATAGTTTTTGTTTTAAAGTTTATTTTGTAGATATAAGTATATCTAACTCAGGTTTTGCTTATTTGTTTGTTCATTTGTTTCCATTTTCTGAGATATCTTTTTCCATCTCTTTCAGTCGGTCTGTATTTTTCCACCTGAAGTGTTTTGTGGACAGCACATTTAATGGTCTTGTTTTGTTACCAATTCACCATCCATATGACTTTTGATTGGAGTAATTAATCCATTGTCATTCAAAGTAATTGCTCATAGATATGTATTTATTGACATTTTATTATTAATCTTTTTATATATTTTTCTTCTTAAAGAAAATCCTTTAACATTTCTTGTAATACCGGTTTGGCTGTGATGAAGAATTAGCTTTTTCTTATCTGGGAAGTTTGTTATTTGTCCTCCAATATTAAATGATAGCTTTTCTGCGTAGAGAAACTTGGTTGTAGGTCCTTGCTTTATATCACTTTGAATAGCTCTTCCTAATCCTTTGTGGATTGCAAAGTTTCTCTTAATAAATCACCTGACAGTCTTGTGGGAGCTCCCTTGAAGGAAAATAACTGCTCTTGCCTTGCTGCTTTTAAGGTTCTCTATTTCTAACTTTTTGCATTTTATTTTTTATTGTTTTTATTGTTATTTTATTACAGTTGTCTGAATTTTTCCCTTTTGCCCTCATCCACCCATCCCAACACCCACTCCCAGTCAATTACCACATTGTTGTCCATGTCCATTGACCATTCATACATGTTTTTTCTTTAGGCCTTTCTCCTTCTTTCCACCATTATCCACCTCACCACTCTCCTCCAATCACTTTCAGTCTGAGCCATGTTTCCTTGCCTATGATTCTATGGTGTCATTACTTTATGTTGTTCATTAGATTCCTGTTATAGGTGAGATCATATGGTAATTGTCTTTCACCAACTGGCTTATTTCATTTTGCATAATATTCTTCAGTTCCATCCATGCTGTCCCAAAACATAGGAGCTCCTTCTTTCTTTCTGCTGCATAGTATTCTTCTCTGTAAATGTACCACAGTTTTTCATCCACTGATCTACTGATGGGCAGTTAGGCTGTTTCCAGCACTTGGCTATATTAAATAGCACTATGATCATAGGTGTGCATAAGTTCTTTTGAATTGGTGACTCAGGATTCTTAGGGTATATTACCAGCAGCAGAATGACTGGGTCAAAAGGAAGTTCCACTTTTAGTTTTTTAAGGAAATTCTGTACTGCTTTCCACCGTGGCTGCACCAGTCTGCATTCCTACCAACAGTGCACTAGGGTTCCCTTTTCTCATCAAAATTTCTGGCACTAGTTCTTTATTGATTTGTTTATGATGGTCATTCTGACTGGTATGAAGTGGCATCTTGTTGTACTTTTAATTTGCATCTCTCTGATGGCTAGTGATACTGGGTATCTTTTCAAATGTCTATGGGCCATCTAAATGTCCTCCTTGAAGAAGTGTCTATTCAGAACCTTTTCCCATTTTTTAATTGAATTGTGTGTCTTTCTGATGTTGAGTTGTATGTGTTCTTTATATATTTTAGAGGTTAAACCCTTGTCTGATGTATCGTTGGCAAATATGTCTTCCCATACAGTCAGTTCCCTTTTCATTTTGATGATAGTTTCTTTAGCCATGCAGAAGCTTTTCCATTTGGTGTACTCCCATTTGTTTATTTTTCTCTTTACTACCCTTGCCCCAGGAGATATATCAGAAAAAATATGTAAGATATCTGAAATTCTCCGGCCTATGTTTTCCTCTAGCACTTTTATGGTTCCATGGCTTATATTTAAGTCTTTTATCCGATTTTGAATTTATCCTGGTGTATGGTGTAATTTGGTGACTGGTTTCATTTTTTTTTTTTGCATGTACCAGTCCTCCCAACATCATTTATTAATGGGCTATCTTCACTCCACTGTATGTTTCTTCTCCCTTTGTCAAGTATTAATGGACTGTAGAGACTTGCATTTATTTCTGGGTTCCTTATTTTGTGTCATTGATCTATGTGAATGGTCTTACGTCAGTACCAGACTATTTTGATTACAATGGCTTTTTAGTATAGTTTTATATCAGATACTGTGACCCTTCCTACTTTGTTCTTCTTTCTTAAGATTGCTTAGGCTATTTTGGGTCTTTTTTGGTTCCATATACATTTTTGAAATATTTGTTTTAGAACTTTGAAATATGTCATTGGTATTTTAATAGGAATTGCACTGAGTCTATAGATTACTTTGGGTAGTAGGGACATTTTAATGATGTTATTTTTTCCAATCCATGAACACATTATATGCTTCCATTTATTTGTATCTTCCTTAATTTCTTTCTTCAGTGTTCTATAGTTTTCCGAGTACATGCCTTTTATCTCCTTGGTTAAATTTATTCCTAGGTACTATATTTTCCTTGTTCCTATAGTAAATGGGAATTTTTTGGTTTCTCTTCCTGATATTTCATTGTTGGTACACAAAAATGCCATCAATTTCTGAATATTGACTTTGTATTCTGCTATTTTGCCAAATTCACTTCTATTTTTTTAAGTATTTTATTTATTTATTTTTAGACAAAGGGGAAGGGAGGGAGAAAGAGACAGAGAGAAGAATCAATGTGTGGCTGCCTTTCAAGACCCCCCTCCTGGAGACATGGTTCACAACCCAGGCGTGTGCCATGATTGGGAATTGAACTGGTGACCCTTTGGTTCATAAACCAGTGCTTAATCCACTGCACCACACCAGCCAAGGCCCAGACTCACTTCTTAGGTCAAGTACTTTTTTGGTGGAGACTACAGGGTTTTCTGTGTGCACTGTCATGTCATCTGTGAATAGAGGGGACAGTTTTACTCTTCCATTTCAATTTTGATGCCTTTAATTTCTTTTTTTTTTTTTTGTCCAATTGCTGTGTCTATAACTTCCAGTACTATGCTGAATAGGAGTGATGAGAGCAGACACCCTTGTCTTGTTCCTGATCTTAAGGGGCAAGCTTTTAGTTTTGCTCAATGAGTATAATGTTAGTTGTAGGTTTCTCGTATATAGCTTTTATTATGTTGAGGTATGCTCCCTCTATTCCAACTTTTCTGAGTGTTTTTTATGATAAATGCTTACTGAATTTTATCAAATACTTTTTCAGCATCTATTGACATGATCTTATTATTTCCCTCATTTTTTTGAGAGGTGTATTATGTTCATTGACTTGAGAATATTATACAATCTTTGCATCCCTGGAATGAATGTCTGTTCCTCATGGTGTATAATCTTATTGATGCATTTCTGAATCCAGATTGCCAGTATTTTTTTGAGGATCTTTCATCTATGTTCATCAGAGATATCGACCTGTAGCTTTCTTTCTTTGTTGTGTTTTACCTGGTTTGGAAGTAGGAAGATACTGGCCTCACAAAAACAGTTTGGGTACCTTCCCTCTTCTTGAAATGTTTGAAATAATTTGAGAAGGATAGGAGTTAATTCTTCATTAAATGTTTGGTAAAATTCACCTGTGAAGCTGCCCTGGCCAGAGTTTTAGTGTGCCAGGAGTTTTTTAAATTATTGCTTCAATGTCACTAGTTATTGGTCTATTCAGGTTTTCTGCTTCTTGATTCAGTTTTGGTAGATTGCATGTTTCCAAAAATTTGTCCATTTCACCCAGGCTTTCAATTTTCTTGGAATATAGTTGTTCGTTGTAATTTCTTACATTCCTTTGTATTTCTGTGTTATCGGGTGCGATTTCTTCCTTTCATTTCTGGTTTTATTTATTTGGGCCCAGCCTCTTCTTTCTTGAAGGATCTGGTAAAGATTAATCAATTTTGTTGATTTTTTAAAAAAACAGCTCCTGGACTTATTGACCTTTGATTTTTTTTTCAGTCTCTATGTCATTTAATTCTGCCCTGATCTTATTTCCTTCCTTCTACTCATTCTGAGCATTCTTTGTTGTTGTTCCTCTAGTTCTTTTAGATGTAGGTTTAGTTTTCATATCTGCGGTTTTTGTTTCTTCTTTAGTTAGACCTGTATTACTATTAAGTACCCTCTCTGGACTACCTTCACTCTGTCCCATAGGTTTTGGGTCGTTGTGTATTAATTTTCATTTATTTGCCTATACATTTTGATTTCTTCCTTGATATCATTGTTGACCCATCCATTCTTTAATGACATGGTATTCAGTCTCTGTACATTTGAATGTTTTTGACTTTTTAAAGATTTATTTGTTTGTTTATTTTTAGACAGAGGGGGAGGGAGAGGGACAGGAGGGAGAGAAGCATCAATGTGTGGTTGCCTCTTGCACAAGCCCTACTGAGGGCCTCGCCTGCAATGCAGGCATGTTCCCTGACTGGGAATTGAACCAGAGACCCTTTGGTTTGCAGGCTAACACTCAATGCACTGAGCCACACCAGCCAGGGTTGAATGTTTCTGATTTTTATTCCTTGAGGTTGGTTTTTAGTTTCAATCCATTGTAATCTGAGTACATGCTTGATATGATTTCAATTTATTTAATTTGTTGAAGCTTGTTTTGTGTCCTACCATATGGTCTATTTTTCAAAATGTGTTCCATGTGCATTTTAAAAGAATGTGTATTTTGCTTCCTTGGATAAAAGGTTCTGTATATATCAGTTAAGTCCATTTGATATAGTACATTGTTCAGTGCCACAATATCCTTGTTGATATTCTGTTTGGAAGGTTTATCCATTGTTGATAGGGGGGTGTTAAAATCCACTACTATAAGTGTATTGCTGTCTATATATTTCCTGAAGTCCTCCAAGATTTTCTTTATACAGTTGGGTTCTTCTATGTTGGATGCATATATTTTTACACTGTTTATGTCTTCTTGATGGATTTTTCCCTTGAGTATTCTAAAGTATCCTTCTGTGTCTCTTTTTATGGCCTTAGCTTTGAAATCTATTTTGTCAGATATATGTACTGCTACCCTGGCTTTTTTTTTCCTGTGTGCTTGAAATATTTTTTCCAACCATTCACTTTCAGTCTGTGTAGGTCTTTTGTTCTCAGGTGGCTCTCTTATAGACAGCATATGTGTGGATCTTGTTTTCTTATCCATTCAACTAACTTATGTCTTTTGATTGGATCATTTAATTTATTTACATTTAATGTTACCACCAAAAGGTTCTTATTCATTTCCATTTTTTCTTTGATACCTGTGTTCCTCTCTCTCAGTGTACAGTGTATACCTACATCTTCTTAAGGTAGTCCCTTTATCATGTCTTGCAATACTGGTTTGGTGGAAGTGTATTCTTTTAGCTTTCCTTTCTCTGGCAAACTCATTTTCCCTCCGATTTTAAATGGTAACTTTGCTGAGTAGAGTAGTCATGGTTGCAGGTCTTTGTTTTTAATTACTTGGAATATTTCTTGTCATTCCCTTCTGGCTTTTAGTGTTTCTGTTGAGAAATCAGCTGCTAGCCTTTTTGAAACTCCCTTGTGTGTTACTATCTATTTGTCCCTTATTGTTTTAAGATTCTATCTTTGTCTTAAAGGTTAGCATTTTAATTATGTTGTGTCTTGGAGTAGGTGTTCATCCTTTTTTTATGATTTTATTTATTTTAGAGGAGGGGGAAGGAAGGGAGAAGGAGAGGGAGAGAAACTTCAATGTGTGGTTGCCTTTCATGGGCCCCCAACTGGGGTCCTAGTCCTCAACCCAGGCATGTGTCCTGACTGGGGAATTGAACTGGCATTGGTTTGCAGGTTGGCATTCAATCCACTAAACCACACCTGCCAGGGCTGACATTCAGTCCACTAAGCCACACCTGATTGGGACCCATTGTGCTTCCTGAACCTGCTTGGCTTTTCCCCTGTCCTAGTTAAGGATGTTTTCCATCATTATTTTTTCAAACGGGTTTTCTATCCCATGCTCCTTTTCTTCTCCTTTTGGTATTCCTATGATTCAAATGTTGCTGCATTTCATGTTGTCCTGAAATTCCCTTAAGCTATCCTCATACTTTCTGAGTCTTTTTTTAATGCTGCTGCTCTACCTCAATATTTCTACCTTGTCTTCCAGCTCACTAATTCAGTCCCCTGCTTCATCCAGCCTGTTTGTATTTCCTTCAAAAGTATTTTTCATTTCAGATATTCTACATTTCTTCCTGTTTCTTGTTTATAGTTTCTATTTAGGGAAAAACAGGTTTTTATTTACAGGATCCCAACTTCAGGTTGGGGGCACAAAGCAGTCCTGCTCAGAGCTCTGTTTTCCCATAAGACCCAGCACCTCCCTTGCTCCCCACTAGGTTATAAGCCAAAACCAAGCCCAATAGTTCCCCATATCCTTATCTGTTCTTAAGTAGGCTATACACACAGTTCTCCATTTCCTCTGGAAAGTACACTTGTGAGTTTCAAAGTCAACATCCTCTTGCAGCAGCTCTCTCCTTCAGAACCTGGGGTATGCTGTCCTCAACCTCCATGTAATAGTCCAGGAAAACATGTACCATGTTGCACTAGATCATGGGGAAGTCCAGGAATGCACAAGTCCCAAGAGAATGGCTTCTCTGTATGTCCCTCAGAGAAGCAGAGTCTACAATCTTGGGTCACAGTTCATCACTCCAGTCATGTCCCACTAATCTATGTTTGGTTATGCAGGTTCCTGCATAGCTTCATCATCTTTGCTAGATCCCTGAGCAGTTCCATCTACTTTCTTCTCACAACTTTTCCTCCTGCATGGCTGTTACTTCTCAACAGGCTACTTTCTTGCTTTCTTCCTACAACAGGCCACATGGCTGAATATTCAGAGGAGCAGATGTAGCTCCTCCCTCACTGCAGGCAGCATGGCAGAATCTCTCCTGGCTCATGGCTCTTTCTTCATGGATACCTCTTCCATCTCTCTCCTCTTGGTTGACCTTCATGGATGCCTCCTGCTATAGCCGGCATGGTTCCTATCTCACTATAGACATCATGCCATACCCAATTCTCTTCTCTTTCACACCACCCTTATTTTAAATGCTGACCTGGATCTTCCTATGTGACTTCATATCCAGCCCCTCTTACAATGGGTTAGTTTTGCCAGTTGCCCCATATCGTTGCCTTCATTTGGTTTTCATCTTTAGTCAGTGCAAGAGTGACCCTGTGATGGAGGGGATTCTGCCTCCTTTGGCTGTGTCATAGGTCAGGATACATTCTGAAAGTCACATACACCTTTTTTCAAGGCAGTAAAACAGCTATTATCTTGCCTTTTGTTAAGTAAAGTATCTTAAATTCTTTATCGTCTCCTTCCCCCATCCCCCAACCATGGGCAGTGGGGACTTATGCTCTATTTCAAGGTCCCCTTACTCTGTACTCATTTCATACTTTTTATGTACCATATATAGCCAATTTACCTATAAGTACATAAAAAGTATCTGTTCAAGTCGCTTGTCCATTTTTTTAAATGAGTTGTTTGGATTTTAGTGTTGAATTGTAAAAGCTCTTTATAATGACAAATAAAGATATTTGAGAATGTTTCTACTCCCCAAAAAAAGAACAAGGATTGAAAATGAGTTATGATTATTTCTGAATGAGTACAGAGTTGTGAGAGTTTTAACACCCTGGCTGGTGTGGCTCAGTGCATTGAGTGCTGGCCTGCAAACCAAAGGGTCTCTGGTTCAATTCCCAGTCAGGGAACATGCCTGCATTGCAGGCGAGGCCCTCAGTAGGGCTTGTGCAAGAGGCAACCACACATTGATGCTTCTCTCCCTCCTGTCTCTCTCCCTTCCCTCTGTCTAAAAATAAACAAACAAATAAATCTTTAAAAAGTCAAAAACATTCAAATGTACAGAGACTGAATGCCATGCCATTCAGTCTCTGTTTTCAGTTCTTGTTTTTAGTTATTTTTTGCTTGCTGTCTGATCTTGTGTGGACTAGCGTAATCTGAGCTCTTTTTTCTCTACCATTTAGCCTTCAGGCCATTTGGACCTAGTAGAGATCATTTGATGCTGATGGACATATCAGCTTAGGGTAAAAGGGCATATCTCTGCCAGGAGACCAGTGAATGCACTGGTAGGTAAGAGAATGTCTCTTCCATTGGAGCTCCGTTCCATTTGGATCTCAGAGAGGTCATCTGTGTTACTAATGAGTGCGAGACAAGATTTTAAGCCTAGTTCCTGTCCTTCCCCACTTTTTTCTTCTGAAACTCTGTCCTTGCTCTAGATTTCTGTTTGTTTCTGTTTTGTAAAGAAATTGAGATTTCCAAGAATTAGAAGTTCACTTTAAGTTAGTAAGTAAAGTAATGAAAGATATAAGGCAAAGAGATAAAATTTTAGTATATACTGGAAGGACAAGGGTTTTCCTTTGTGCTTTATGTTTTCTCCCTACATGATCCCTGTAGAATTTGGATGATAATGAGGGTGATCTTAGGGAAGGGAATCAGGTTTTAAGGAAAATCACAGTGATCAATTGTGAATATTGGACTTTAGTGTGGCTAACTGTCCTCAAAGGTTTTTTGTTTGTTTCTTTGTTTGTTTTTTCCACTTAGGAATTGAACTAATTTACGTGAAAGATTTGTTCACTGTTTGATATCATTCTGGCAAAGGCATTGCAGCTGAATGCCTTCTCAAAATACATTCTTGTAGACTCAGAGATGGTGTAGGCCCCATTTGAGAAACCCACCTGCATCACTTTCCCAACCTGCATCATCTTCTCCTAATACTCAATGTTTTGGTTGTACTAGATAGTTGACTTGGTGAAGAACGGGGCAGCTAATCAGCTTCATTTTGAAACTGGTTTTCTTGTCTGTCTTAAATATCTTTTTCAGAAAAGATCCAGAAGTGTTAAAAGGGAAGAACTGTAACAGTCCTTACCTTGGTTATTTATTTGTTGTGGTTCTGATTGTGCTTTCTGACCCTCTTGTCAAATTTGTCGCCTCCAGACTACAAGAAGGTTACCAACCTACCCAGCAATGCCATCCTGTGGACATTATGCATGCTTCTTTCCAGGGACAACCAACTGATCTGAACCTTGCAAGATCCTTCTCCCTCCTGTTAAGGCTCCCCTTTACTCCAGACCCCCTTTTTTTAGGGAACTCTGGACTAGGGGATAGGTAGGACTTTTCCTCAGTCAGCAAGAAGTAGTTACAGAAGAATGAGACTTTCATTCATTTGCCCTTATAAGATTACAAATGTCCAGAGTATTAAAAGGAGAGAATTGTAATGGGGGACCCCCAAGAATGAGGAAGGGTTTGAGCTGCACATGCATGCATCACCCTGGCAACCAGAGTGCTAGAGTTCAAGTTCCTGTACCCTGAGCCTTGAGGGACAGTATTAGGGGAGGGGAGGAGACTTGGACCATGAGCCCTGGAGGTCTGTCAATGGCTTCCACCCACCTCCTTGCAGCATGGGCCTGTCAGTGGCAGGTCCTGCAAATTTTTCTCACATGGGCTTGTCAGTAGCTGCTGCCCACCTGCTTCCAGCATGGACCTGTCAGTGACAGTTTCCCTCTGCTGCTGATGCTCTGCCCATTCCAACCTGGGCAGGGACTTGGAACCAACATGTGAGGGGTTCCCCTCCCTGTCATAGGAAGCCACAGTGGCAACTGGAGCTGTGTTATGTGGGTCCTGCCTGACCAGGCACACAGGTACACGAAGGGCAGTGGCCAGAGAAAGAGGACAGCATGCTGAATAGGACACCTGAATGTAACGGCTCCAAAAAACACTTGAAGTCGGACAGTGACTGGAAATCAGCTAAACCACATATTTTTATGATGTTTCTGTGTCAGGGAAGAGGCTTCTGGCACAAACTTAAACTGAGCAGGCAGAAGGTGGCAGGGTGATTTTATTTGGTTGTTTTAGAGGAAATGGACTTTGAGGTAGAAATTTCCCATTATTTCAAATTATGTGATTGTTAAATAAAAGATTCCTTTGCTTTTCCACTGAACTCTGTCTTTGGAGTTTTGCCTGGTTGGCAGCAAGTGGTAGGACCCCCTACCCTACACCAATGGCTAGGTTTGGTAAAAATTCGAATGGTTAGTTCACTCTTCTCTCTTTGTTTTTTCAGTTCTGCTTTATTTTTAGGTCTTATTTTCTGCTCTTATGGATGGGACTTCTCTATGTAGACAAATTTAAATAAATAAAGCAGGGTATATATTACACTATTTGTTGCATGACATCAGGAAAGTTATTTCATCACTGAAATTAAGTAATCTCCCCCTTCTTCTCAGATCAATGAAAATAAGAATGTTTGTGCATTCCACTACAAATGTCTGTGGTGGCCAAAACTGCTATATTGCTCAACTCCAAGGAAAAACAGCAGTCCCATCAAACTTGAATATCAAGATAATGAAAGCAATGTTGGTTAATGCATGACTATATATGGAGGTCCTGGTTTTGATAATTCAATGAAATGAATGTGAAAGGATTTTTAAACTGTAAAATTTGTCAAAGTTTGTCAAATTTTTTCAAAGGCATTGTATCTTTCCTCAAGCTCATATTCAAGTTCTATCAGAGAAGCAAAAGTACAAAGAAAAATTTTAAAAGATTTTATTTATTTGTTTTTAGAGAGGAGGGAAGGGAGGGGGAAGGAGAGGGAGAGAAATCAATGTGTGGTTGCCTCTCATGCACCTCCTACTGGGGACCTGGTCCACAACCCAGGCATGTACCCTGACTGGGAATTGAACCAGTAACCCTATGGTTCACAGGCTGGCACTCAATCCACTAAGCCACAGTAGCCAGAGGTATAAAGAAATTTTTTATACATGAATTTGTTACAGGGATTTAACTATTGTGGGACCGGTTAAACAGTTTCTGTAGCACTGATATCTTTGCATCTGATCTTGTATCTTAAATCCCATAAGTCAGGCAACAGGAAGGGAAAAATGAATACAAGGTCAGGGAACAGTAAGAACAATATGGATCCCACAGGTATGTGCTGGAGCTTACAAAGATAAACTGAAACTTTGTCCATTCTTGTTGCCTCTGATCTTCATGGTATAACTATTTTGGAGAAACTGAGGCCCTTTGTCATTGAACTAAACACATCCTGGTACAGAAGTCTGAGAAGCCAAAATAGGATCCAGGGAAAGATAGAATAGTTGCAGGTCTGACTGCTATCTTATACCAACAAGGTGAGACAACAGATAAGTGACAATGTTTATGAAGTAAAAAATGGCTGCTGCTTCCTTTTTGCTCCATAAATCTCACATAAGAATCTTTCTTTTGGCCCACCCTAATCCAGAGTAAAGGGAATTCTGGGAAATGTAGCTTAGCTTAACCAATTTACCACATCACACTGTCAAATGCCATGTGGAAACACTGGTGGGAAACACAGTCTAATTGGAAGGAGGAAGGGATTCCAGACACAGGGGATAGGTTGAACAAGGACATGAATGTGAGGTATGTGTTATGTTTGAGAATCAACAAGTATCCTAGTTTCTCAGGCATTTGAACTCTGAGAATAGGCAGACATGAAGCTGAAAAGAAAGTTTGGGGCCTTATTAAGTGACTCTTGAATGCTGGGTAATGAAATTAATACCATAATGAATGGCAAAATGATTGAAAATACTGAGCAGGTGAGTTACATTATTGAAAATTTAACCTGTCAGCAGGTACAGGATAAATCAGACAAGAGGGACTGTAGCAGGAGAGAAGCTTAGTGTCAGGGCACTTGAGCTTATTTTTGGTCCACCCTAGCCCTCAAACACTGGAGAGTCATGAGAGTAAATGAGAACTATTTAACTCACCTATGGCACAGACAAATGCTAGCTCTTCTGTTCTGCATGATCTTTCAGGATCTCTGACTCTAGCCACAAATTAAGTCTGCCTCCCAAATTTCTCCCCTTGCCCAAGAAGCCTTTTGCAATAATTAGTGGTTGTTCTGTAAATGATAAAAAACAAGGTTATCCAGAGGGGATGGCTGCCTGCAGATATCTCAAGGGGTTGTAGGATACTGACTGCACATTTGGACCAATTAACCTTTGCTTTTTGCAGACATGAATGGACACATGAATGCACATTAAGGGGAAATAATATGAGAGAGTAAGGTCACTTTTGGCTTGAAACTTAACAATAGCTCTTCAGCTCCCACCTTAGCAGGTGGTGAAGAGCAACCACTTCCCTCTTGTGTCCATTTAGTGTGTAATTGGAAAGTTCAAACAGAGTAGCATCCCAGTCCTAGCCGTGGAACTTGGAGTCAGGGCCACAGGATATAACCTCACTAAATGGAGGACCCTAAACAATGCCTCCTCCTCTCAGTGCATTAATTTCTTCATATGCACAGTTGAAGCAATGACAATCCCTGCATTGCCCCCATGACAAGACAGTTGTGAAAGCACTTAGTAAACTGTAAAGTGCTGTGCTCAGTGGATGAATCATCATTGTGGTTATTATAAAAGAATGTTGTGGTCATAGCAGCACTTAATAAAATTTGCTGGTACTGCTGTTGCAACTAAGTATTTGACTTATGTGAAAAAATTAATTAGAAAAAAAGACTGGGAAATGTATTGTGAAGTAAAAGTTACACAATAGTCACTAGTGAGAAGGCCTATGGAACAGGAATTGCTCCCACTTCATCAGCCTCTTCAGCCCCTCACTACATCTTTTGGACATTTTTCTTTGTGACCTTTGCTTCTCTACCTTTTCTCTTTTCCTCAACTGAGTTTATATCACCACCCACTCCCTGAACCTCTCCCCATTTTGCCTTTCCCCTGTACTTGCTCTCATTCTTATATCTTTTAATTTTTTTTGGTTTATCAATAAACTTTCTCCTTTGCCTGTCTGTCTCTGAGTTTTACTCTCTGTCCCTTTCTCCCTGCTTCTCCACTCACATCTCGCTTGCATACTTTTTAAACCAAGTGTCTCTATCAGGAGACTCAGAAAAGAGCTTTCCAATCAGTGTTTTTAGGCTACCCAGTATCACATGGCTTAATCCCATATTTTCTGTCTGCTTCTCCTGTAGAGCTCTGCTACTCAGATTCCATACTAAAGTACAAAATTGGCAGATATGGGGAAAGAACTGGTATGTCTGTGTGACTGACAGTTAGCCAAAGATGTCAGTTTTATTCTGTGATATCTAGTTTGCTGGAAATATAATAGGGAGGAAAAAATCTAAGAAAAAAAAAACGATTACATGAGAGCATATATTCCTCTATAATGCGCTCTAGAGTAGGGGTTTCTTAACCTAGTATCTGTGGGACTTTTATATACACTATGGAGAAGACACAGGGGCTAAAATCTTGAAAAGTCATGCAAAAATCAAATATTTATACTTATTCGTGTTTTGTTGTTATTTGGAACATTTCATAGTTTTAATCAAATTTTTAAGGGAGCAAGGCTTTCCAGGGAGTTATTACACGTATTTCCAACTCTTATTGAATTGTCTGTGCTTAATGTTTTTCATCGCTGCCCTCTCCCCATACACACACTCAACACTTATCCACCCTGATTTGACCTGCATTGACTGCTTCAATGTCCCCCTCAAGGTAAAGTTTCAAGTTGGTTTCAGCAAGTAGAAGGCACTTCCAGGAGATCAGAGTGAGGGATTGGAACAAAGTAAGGGCTGAGCAGTTATTTCTCTGGCTACTTCTCTGATAGCTTGCCAAGATTTTGTGCTGTTGCTGTACTGAAGGTCACAACTCCTGTCAAGCTGCCCTCTCCATATAGCTACCACCTTATTTTAGATTCTGATAAGTGCACTTTCCTCTTATTCTGCCACACCTAGGGAAAGTAAGGGCACCAAGAGTAAATAGCCCTAGGGAAACATTTTTGTGTGTGCTGTATATTTATTTATTTTATAAAAATATATTTTATTGATTATGCTATTACAGTTGTCCCATTTTTTCTCCCTTTTATTCCCGTCTTCCCTGCACTCCCCCTTCCACAGCATTACCCCACTTAGTTCATGTCCATGGGTTGTACATATAAGTTCTTTGGCTTCTCCCTTTCCTAAACTAATCTTAAACTTCCCCTGTCTATTTTGTACCTACTATTTATGCTTCTTATTCCCTGTACCTTTACCCCCATTCTCCCCCCTCCCTGCCGATAACCCTCCATGTGATTTCCATTTCTGTGATTCTGTTCCTGTTCTAGCAGTCTGATTAGTTTGTTTTTGTTTTTGTTTTTTATGTTTAGTTGTTGATACTTGTGATTTTGTTGTCATTTTACTGTTCATATTTTTGATCATCTTCTTTTTCTTAGATTAGTCCTTTTAACAATTCATTTAATAAGGGCTTGGTGATGATGAACTCCTTTAACTTGATTTCACCTGGGAAGCACTTTATCTGCCCTTCCATCCTAAATGACAACTTTGCCAAAGAGAATAATCTTGGATGTAGGTTTTTGTCTTTCATGACTTTGAATACTTCTTTCCAGTCCCTTCTTGCCTGAAGGTTTCTTTGGAGAAATCAGCTGAGAGTCTGATGGGAACTCCTTTGTAGGTAACTGTCTCCTTTTCTCTTGCGACTTTTAAGATTCTCTTCTTATCTTTAATTTTGGGTAATGTTATGATGATGTGCCTTGGTGTGTGTTTCCTTGGGTCCAACTTCTTTGGGACTCTCTGAGCTTCCTGGACTTCCTGGAAGTCTATTTCCTTGGCCAGACTGGGGAAGTTCTCCTTCATTATTTTTTCAAATAAGTTTTCAATGTCTTGTTCTTCCCCTTCTTCTCTGGCAACCCTATGATTCAAATGTTGGAGCATTTAAAGTCATCCCAGAGGTTCCTCAGCCTCTCCTCATTTTTTTGAATTCTTGTTTCTTCATTCTGTTATGGTTGAATGTTTATTTCTTTTTTCTGCTCCAAATCATTGATTTGAGTCCCAGAATCCTCCCCTTCACTGTTAATTCCCTGTATATTTTGCTTTATTTCACTTTGCATAGCCTTCCCTTTTTCCTCTATTTCACAACCATGCTTAACCATTTCTGTGAGCATCCAGATTACCATTGTTTTGAACTCTGCATCTGTTAGGTTGGCTATCTCTTCGTCACTTAGTTCTATTTTCGGAGCTTTGTTCTGTTCTTTTGCTTGGGCAACACATATATTTTTTGTCTTGGCATGCCTATTATGTTGTGAGGGATGGAGCTTTAGGTATTTGCTATGGTGGGGCAACCCATGGTACTGCATTGTGGTGCTGTATATGGGGGAGGGGTCTGAGAGGGAACATTGCCACTTGCTTGGTTCTTGGCTGGCTTTCAGTCACTTCTCCTGCTACCCACAAGCAATGTGGGACCTTCTGGTGGTGATTCCCCAGGAGGTGGGTTTGTGTACATTCTAGGACCTTGTGGGTCTCTCAAATGAACTCTCCTATGAGACTGGAGATTTCTCCCAGTGCTGCAACACCCACAGGTTTTTACCAGTAGAGGTTTTGAGGCTTTCTTTTCCCACATTAGAACCCTGTGTTGCACGGTCTCTCTCACTCCCCAGTCATTCCTCTTGGTTTATCTGCATGCAAATGTGGAACTGCTCAGTCAAGGAGCCACTGCTTTGCCCATCCCAGTCCACCAGCTGGAGGCTTGCGGCACATCGCCTGGTTCCCCATCTCCACCCCTACTACCTGTCTGAATGAATGTTTCTTCTTTTACTCCTTGGTTGTTGGACTTCCATACAGTTCAGTTTTCCTAGAGTTCTGATTAATTTTTGCTTTTAAATTTGTCATTGACTTTCTTTTGGTTGTGCAAGGAGACAATGTGTATCTACCTACGCCTCCATCTTGGCCAGAAGTCCTCTTTTTGGTTTTCTTAAACTCTGTCCACAAATCAGTAAATTTCCACTTACTAAACCTTCTTCAATTATGCAGTTTGAGAGAGCCATGTTTCTTTTGGAACCCTGATTAGAAAATGAAGTCATGTAAAACTACAACATCGAGGGTAGGGACAGGGATTTGGAAGTTATTCAAAAGGAAGCATTCGAGCCCTGGCTGGTGTGGTTCAGTGGATTGAGTGCTGTTCTGTGAATCAAAGGGTTGCTGGTTTGATTACCAGTCTAGGGCACATGCCTGGGCTGTTGGCCAAGTCACCAATAGGGGGTGCACTAGAGGCAACCACACACTGATATTTCTCTCACTCTCTTTCTCCCTCCCTCCTCCTCTCTAAAAATAAATAAGTAAAATCTTTTTAAAAATAAGTACTCAATTAGGTGCAGTCATTTTCAAGACACAGCTTCAATGACCAGAACACTCCTTTTGAGATGACTTCATGTTGTTCCACCAGGATTCATTACTAGTAATGGATAGAGAATGACTATTTCAGGGTTCCAAATACTAAAATAACAGTTCCATTGGATCACCTGATGGTATTTACCTCTACAGCAATGACTACTTGATATTAAGAGTAAATCTTGTGCTAGTGTGTATTTCAGCAAATTTTGATTCTATAGGAAATTTTAAGACAGTTCTTTATCATCCCACCTTTCTCAGGTTTCCAGCAGTTTAATAAGGGGCCTAAGTTGTTGAATGCTGGTAGGCAGTTATTTTTCTTGCTGAACACTTGATCAATGAGCAATAGGTTCCTTGAAACATGTCTTTTTGCATGCTGGTCACTGATTTGGTTTTTTCCAGTGAAACAATATTTTCTCCCTTTTGACTTCATCACTTTCTGTTTGGTCCCTCACTCTCTTTCCTCCACAGCCTATGGAATATGAGTGGTATAAAAAAAGAAAACTGGTTTACAAAGGCTTCCAAATTTCTGAATTTATGGCTTTTGAGAAATTTAAGAGACAAGATTTTGACTCTTATTCTCTGATTACATTTTTCACAATTTCCCCTGAAGCCATGGGTGACTCACGTCTAATATTTTTGCTGGAGATAAAGGGGATCTCAGGTAAAATTTAATGAAACACAGAAGAGGAGAATATACAGGTTAAAGTTCCAACACCTTTTCTTGTTACAAGAATTTCTAGAATGAGGTGAAGACCACCTTATACTATTTATAGATGACATGAACAGGCAAGGTCCCTTAGAATTAAAAGTCCCTCACCTTTTTTTTTTCTGGATTGAGAACTTTTTTTGAATATGACTATAATGAATAACATTACTCAAGAAGAGAAGTAAGGGGGGAAAGGGGGCAATAATTTGGGAGGAAGGTGACCTGTGGCTGGCAATGTGTTTACTGGCGATAGCTATCTTTGAAATGGATACCACAGCAACCAAAGCCTAAGTCATGTACTTCCATTATAAAAAGAAAATAACAAATACTGTCAGGGTTTACACTACACAAAACTAATCTCTGATTTATGCCTTACATCATATAAAAATTAAGTCAAAACAGATTATAGACATAAATGTAAGACCACAAATTATAAAACTTCAAAAAATAATAAAAGAAAAATATTTGAGACAGTTGGTTAACCAAGGATTGCTTGGATAGGGCATAAAAAACACAATCCATCCCTGGTCACAGTTGCTTGGAGTGTCGTCCCATACACAAAATGGTTGTGGGTTCGATCTCCAGTCAGGGTGTTTATTGAGGGTAACCGATTGATGTTTCTCTCTCTCTCTCTCTCTCTCTCTCTCTTTCCCCCTGTAAAAATCAATAAACATATCCTCCAGTGAAGACTAAAAATCCATAGAAGAAAATGTTGATAAGTTGAATTTCATCAAAATTAAAAACTACTTTTTGAAAGGTACTGTTAAGAGAATAAAAAGACAAGTCAGTCTTCAAAAAAAAATCTGTAAATCCTATATTTGACAATGGGCTTGTATCCAGAATTTAAAAGAACTCTTGCAATTCAATAAGAAGAATACAAGCAATCCAATAAATAAAATGGGCAAAATACCTTAGTACACACTTAACCAAATAAGATGCATCAATGGCAAATAAGCATGTGAAAAGGTGTCCAACATCATTTGTTATTATGGAAATACAAATTAGAATCATAATGAGGTGCCACTATTCACTCACTAGAATGGCTAAAATTCAAATAGCAAGTATTGACAAGGATGTGAAGTAACTGAAATAATCATGCACTAGTGTTGGAAATATAAAACTGTACAACCACTTTGTAAATACTTATGCTGTTTCTTAAAAGTTAAACATGCACCAGCCACGTGACACAGTCATATCACCCTTAAGTATTTACCTGAGTAATAAAAGCATATGTCTATTCAAAGACTTGTAACAAATATTTGTAGTAATTTTATTTATAATTGTTAAAAACTGGAAACAAACTAAATGTCTATCACCAGGTAAGTAAACAAGTTTGGTTCATCAATACAGTGGATCACTACTTAGCAATGCATGAATCTCAAAATAAGTATGCTGAGTGAAAGAAGCCAGACCAATAAAAATACATATTATAAGATTCCACTTAAATGAAATTCTATGAAATGCAAACTAGTTTACAGTGACAGAAAGTAGATCAATGATTTTCTTAGGATTGGGGTGTGAAGAGGAGCTGAAGGGAAGGATTATCAAAGGTAATGAGGAAACCTTGGGGGATGATGGATATATTCACCATTTTAAATGTAGTAATGGTTTCACAGGTGTGTTCATATGTCAAAACTTCAATGAAATTACATACTTCAATATGCTCATTTAATTGTATGTCAATTATTAAAATTAAGTTGTTTTCTCAAAAATATAATTTGGTTTTAAAACGATGTGTATTTTTTAAAAACAGGATCCCACAGCCTGGCTACTTGGAACACAAGCTTACAAATTTGTTTCATGCTCACTTTATCTTACCTTTCCAACCTCAGGTTAACAACCATGAATTCACTGCCAACATTTACAGATGGATACTCCCACCCCAACAATTTTGCCTTTGTGGTAGACCCTTCCACATTTATGAATTTAAACTCAGTCACCAAGAATCTAGAATTATTATAAATTTTTGGAGAGTAAAACAACAGAAAAAAATTAAATTACTACATGGAATGGATACAAGCATAACCTGGAGTCTTTTAATTTGTAATGATGACATCAGAAATTCATGTGAAACTGGTGTAAATGTTGCACATAAAAAGACCAGAGATGCATGAATTGGATGACACTTTTTATTAACACAATCATAAAATATGACCTACTGTTACTGAATATGAAATGTAATTGAAAAATAAAATTTAAAGTTCTTTTTAAAAATGGGTTTGAGTATAAAAAATATGACTCACTCTTACTTTTGGTAACATACTTTCATTTGATCTATTTTAATCATCCTAATTTATTTTAAACTGACAATGTATCTTCTCCACTTTGAGTGTTATTACAGCTTTTGGCTAAAAGCAATGGAGTCTTGATGTGGTTAGAATATTTTTAAAAAAGCATCTAATAAAGAAAATAGTCACACATCAGAACTATCAAAGATGCTCCAGAATAGTACAATTAATGATAGAGTTTTTTCCTGCCCTGAGTTTTTAAGATTCTATGACATCTTACGCAGGCCAAACATTCTCTTCCAATTCTAAGTCATTCATGGAATTTTCTCTTATGTGCTATAAAAAATGAGGAGAGAGAGACAGAAAGACAAACAAGGACAGAGTCATAGGTGTGAATTTCTAATCTGAAGACATATCCATGGAACTGGGCTGGAAATCAGCAGCCCGACCTCTGGTTCTGATACTGCCATGTCCTGTGTGTGTGTGTGATACTCATCCAGTTTCCTTTTCCCTCTGGGCCTATTTCATTTTCACTTCAGTTAAGAGGCTGAATTAGATGGATCCTTTCAATTCCCACTTCCTGAGGTTCTATGTACTAAATCAGCTCTTGATTTAACCATGATTTTAATTCTCGTTCCCTGGGTCTTTGTCATTTCTCTCTTTTCACCTAAGGTTCTATATCACGGTGATGTTACAGTCGCTTGTAACTTCAATCAGTATCACTGCCCAGCATGGCAAAGACAAGGTTTTAACAATGGCAAGGGCCACTGCATTTCCCTCTGATTCTGCTGCATCTTGTCCCTTTCACATTCTCTGACAGAGGCTGAAACTTGTATTCATGCTAGAACTTGGGTCCTATGATGGCACATTCCACCACCATATCACAACTCCTCATGCTTCATCAATTTACCATTTGTCAAGATGTGGTTACTGTTGTCATAAAACATCAGGATAGTAAGGATGCCGTTAGAAATAACTTTGTCCATTGTCCTCTCCACCACCACACCATTGCTCTACAGATATGTGCGAGGATCATAAAAGGGAAAGGACTTGCACCAAGCCATGCATGGATTTCACAGATCAGAATTGGAACCTAAATGTTTGATTTCATGTTCAATGCTATTTCTGAACCATGTCTTTGTTAATTATACTGTCTGGTATGAAGCCTTATTTTATCTGGCAATTTATATTTTCTTTCATTAAAAGAAATCAATGAATGTTTATTATGTGCAAAACACTGTTCTTGGTGCTGAATAAAATACTGACAGGAACAAGCCATTTCTGTCCTGAGATTCCCCCAGGCTTTTAACTAAGAGTGTTTCTTATAGTACTGCCTAGGGCTTAATGTAGCAGAACAGTTCATCATCATTACCATTTATCTATCTCCAACTCCAGGCACCTGTGCATCTGCACTTAACTAACCAAGATCCCACATGCTTTGAAACGGAGACAACACGTAGCATTAAACACCATTTCGTTGATTCACTTCAATGCACCAACATTGATTGGGAACCTCCTGATTAAATCATAACCTTATTCCTAAGAATCTAAAGCATCCTAAAGATGGAATTAATCATCAAAAGAGAATGCTCAGGTCCTGCTGAGTAGCTCTGTGGATGTTCACTATGAAAGGTAATCCTCTGTTAACCATGAATGTCCCTCACAATGGTCTTTTGCATATTGTATCTTATTTTCACAACTGTTTACTGGGGAAAGGATTCCAAGTAGAGAATAATAAACTAAGAAACAGGTAAAAATAAGGAGGAAAAAGCTTAGAAGTTTAAAAAAATAGGAAGCATCTGGCAAAATTCCAAACATTTAGTGTGCAGCAATCAAAGCAATGCATAAATTAATACACAGTGGGCCAGCAAGTTCCTGAGAGTCAGGGGGATTGTATGTTCTATGACAGAAGTAAAGTAGTCAATTTTAATGAGCCTTAGTGAACAGAGTCTTATCTGGCAAGAAAGAAAAGAGAGAGAAGTAGGGAAGTCAGCAAGGGTTGGTTAGAGGCATTAACCCTATTACTTTAACCTTCACACATTCAAATATCCCCATTGGCAATGGGTGTGAGGTATGGAAAGGTTAGGGGTTGATGCTAGCTGTCAGTGAATTTATGGCCCAGAATGAGTAATGTGGAGACATGATCCAGATGTTACTTCATTTAGTCTCATTCTTGAGAGCCCATAATCTTATGAGAACTCTGAGTAAGTCCAGTGGTTAAAAGTGAGCATTTAAAAATATTCGCATAACATAAAATTAACCACTTTAAAGTGTACAATTCAGTGGCATTTTTTACCTTCACAATGTTGTATAATCATCCCCTTATCTAGCTCCAAAACATTTCATTACTCCCAAAGAAGATCTCACAGCTATTAAGCACTGACCACATTCTCCCAGTCCCTAGCAGCAACTAATCTGTTTTCTGTCTCCATGGATTTGCCTGTTCTAAATATTTCATATAAATAGAAACTCACAATATGCAACCTTTGGTGTCTAGATTTTTTTTTGCTTGGAATAATGTTTTTTAGGTTAATCTATAAGGTAGCATGTATTAATACTCATTCCTTTCTATAACTGGTAATATTCTAATGTATGGGTATATCAAATTTTGTTTATTCAGTCATTTATGGTTAGACATTTGGGTTATTTCCACCTTTTGGCTAATGTGAATAGTGCTACTATAAACATTCATGTACAAGTATTTGATTGAATTCCTGTTTTGAGTTATTTGGGGTATATAACTAGTAATAGAATGGCTGAGTTATATAAAAAACGAGATGTTTAAATTTTTGTTAAAACATTTCTACAGTGGCTGCAACACTTTACATTCCAACCAGCAATGTATGAGGGTTTCAGTATCTCCATGTTCCTGTCAAAATTTTCTTGCTTGTCTTTTTATTATAGCCAGCCTATTGAGTGGGAAGTGGTATCTCACTGTGATTTTAATTGTAGTTCCTTTATGACTAATGAAATTGAGAATCTTTTCATGTGTTTATATCTGAGGGACATCCACTGCTAATATAGCTTATTCCTGTGGTTTTTTTCAATAAATACAGTAAATGTATTTTCCCTATGATTTTCTTAATAACATTTTCTTTTCTCTAGATGACTTTACAAATTGTATAATACAGTAATTGATTGTTTATGTTATTGGAAAGTTTTCTAGTCAATAGGTAAGTTTTGGGGGAGTCAAAAGTTATGTGTGGATGTTCAACTGCATAGGGTGTCAGTGTCCCTAACACCCACATAGTTAAAGGGTCAACCGTAAAAGCCAAAATTCTCCTAGTGGCCTTATAAAGTCCTATAAAGTCTGGCCTCCTCATCACATCTGATTTCATCTCCTACTAGTCTCCTTGTTGCTCATGTAGCTTCAGTCAATCCAGTGTCCTTGATATTCCAGGTCTGCTCTAGTACAGGGGCGTTGCCAATAGCTATTGCTTCTTCCTGGATCATTCTTTCCAAAGATATCCTCAATTATAAACTCCCCCACTTTCCTCAGGTTTCTTTAACATATTTATTCTTCCTTCATAAGAATGTCACCACTTACCAAACACTTACTCCACTACTGAACATTTTATCACTCATTTGTATCCCTGTACTATGTTGCAGTAGTAATGGAGTGCCCTCATTACTCTCTAGTACATTACTGCTTAATATGGTTTTTACTACAAGATAGAGAAAAAAAATCACCAGCACAGATGCTTTATACCAGGTGTTGAGAGACATGTTGATATTCTCCAGCAAGTACTCTATGATGAATACTCTCTTTTGGATCAGAGAGGTAGCCATATTATCATTCTCATTTGTCTGTATATATCTTTTTATCTCATCTTTTATTTCTTCTTTGATCTAGTCATTTTGTTTTGTAGCATGTTGTATAATTTCTGCATATTTGTGGTGTTTTTTACATCCTTTTTGTAGTTGATTTCTAATTACAAATCTTTGTGGTTGGAGAATATACTTGGTATAATTTCATTCCACTTGAACTTGTTCAGGCTAGTTTTGTGTCCCAACATATGGTCTGTCCTTGTGAATGTTCCATATATTCTAAAGAAGAATGTATAATCTGATGTTCTGGGATGAAAGGTTCTGTATATGTCATTTATGTCCATTTGGGCTAACTTGGCATTTAAGGCTGATATTTCTTTATTGATTTACTGTTTGGATGACCTGCCTACAGCTGTCAATAGAGTATTTAGGTCTCCTACTATGATTGTGTTTTGGTCTGTTTCTCCCTTTAGTTCTGTTAGTAGTTGTTTTATATAGCTCAGTGCTCCCTGATTGGGTGCACATATAGAGAGAAATTTGTCTTCTTGATGTAGTGTCTGTTCCCTTTATCGTTATAAAATATTCATCTGAGCTTCTTGCTACAATTTTGATTCTTAAATCTATTTTTTCAGGTATAAGTATGGCTACACCTTCTATTCTGTGGACGTCATTTGCTTGGATAAATGTTTTCCACCCTTTCTCTTTGAGTCTAAGTATGTCTTTGAAGCTTAAATGTGTCTCCTGAGGACAGTATATTATTTTCTTTTATTTTAAATTGAATTTATTTGGGTCACATTGGTTAATGAAGTCTTTTGGTCCAGTCTGCTACTCAGTGCCTTTTTATTGGTGAATTCAGTCCATTTACATTTAGGGTAATTATTGATTAATGAAGATATCCT
The DNA here is from genome assembly GCA_004026545.1 of Mormoops blainvillei. Taxonomy (NCBI): domain Eukaryota; kingdom Metazoa; phylum Chordata; class Mammalia; order Chiroptera; family Mormoopidae; genus Mormoops; species Mormoops blainvillei. The sequence continues at coordinate 47,459 of PVJD01004520.1, forward strand.
ATAGCCATTGTGTCTTTTGTTTTCTGATAGCTCTGTGCCTCCTTTGTTTCTTTTCCTTGTGTTCCTGTTTGTTTGTTTTGTTTTGTTTTTGGTGGTATTCTATATTTTCTTCTGTTTCCTTTTTTAAAATATTCATACTAAATAAAAATTTTTATTTTGGCTTATATTTCCCATACTATTTTTTATTGTTGACACTATTACAGATATCACTATGCACACTCCACCCAGCCCCTGCCTCCCTTGCCTTCACCACATTCTTATCTGCATCTATGGGCTATGCATATATGTACATATGTTCTTTGGTTAATCTCTTCCAATTTCCCCTACCCTCCTGCTCTCTGAGATCTGTCAGCCAGTCCTAAGAATCCATGCCTCTGGTTTTACTTTGTCAGTTTATTTTGTTCATTAGATTCCACATGTGAGTGAGATTATAGTGTATGTGTCTTTTTCTCAGTGGCTTATTTTGCTTAGCATAATATTCTCCAGGTCGATCCATCCTGTCAAAACAGGTAAGAGTACCTTCTTTTTATAGCTGCATATCATTCCACTGGGTAAATTACCACAGCTTTTTTTATCCACACATCTACTAATGGGCACTTCAGCTATTTCCAGATCTTGGTTATTGTAAATAAGCTATAATGAGCATAGAGGTGAAAATATTCTTTCAGATTGGTGTTTTGAGATTCTTAGGATATGTTCCCAACAGAGGGATCACTGGTCAAACAGTAGTTCTATTTTTAGGTTTTTGAGGAAGCTTCATACTATTTTCCACAGTAGATGAACCAGCCTGCATTCCTACCAGCAGCGCACTAGATTTCCCTGTTCTCCACATTCTTGCCAGTACTAGTCGGTTGTTGGCTTATTGATGGTAGCCATTCTGGAAGGTATGAGATGCTGCCTCATAGTAGTTTTAATTTGCATCTTTCTGATCATTAGTGATGTTGAGCACTTTTTATATACCTATTGGCCATTTGTATGTCCTCTTTGGAGGAAGTATCTATTCAGGTCCTTTGCCCATTTTTAAATAGGGTTGTTTTTCTTCCTGGCGTTTAGTTGTACAAGTTCTTTATATATTTTAGAAATGAAACACTTATCAGATATAGGATTGCTGAATATGATCTCCCATACAGTGGGCTCCTGTTTCATTTTGTTGATTTTTTTTTTTATTTTTTATTTTTTGCTGTGTAGGATCTTTGTAGTTTGAGATAGTCCTATTTATTTATTTTTTTCATTTGTTTCTCCTGCCCTAGGATATATATCTGTAAAAATATTGCTACAAGAGATGACTGACATCTGACCAGTTTGGCTCAGTTGGTTGGGTGTTGTCCTCCAAAGCAAAAGTCCGATGGTTCAATTCCCAGTCAGGTCACATGCCTGGATTGTGGGTTCATTCCTTGGTCAGGGCACATGTGAGAAGCAACCAATTGGTGTTTTTCTCTGTTACATCAGTGTTTCTCTCCCTCTCTCCCTTCCTTGCTCTCTAAAAATAAATAAATAAAATATTTTTAAAGAGGTCTCCGAGATTTTACTGCCTCTGTTTTCTTCCAGGATTTTTATGTTTTCATGAGTTAATTTAAGTCTTTTACCCATTTGAGTTTATTCTTCTGTATGGTGTAAGTTAGTGTTCTATTTTCATTTTTTTTTGCATGTACCAGCCCAATTTTCTCAACATCATTTATTGCAGAAATTCTTTTAGTACATCGTGTGATCTTTCCTCCTTTGTCAAATATTTATTGACCACAAAGGCATGGGTTCATTTCTGGGATCCTTGTTCTGTTCCATTGATCTATCTCCCTGTTCTTATGCCAGTACCAAGCTGTTTTGATTACAATGGTTTTGTAGTATAGTTTGATATCTGGTATTGTGATCTCAAATTTGTCCTTCTTTATCAAGACTGCTGAGGCTATTCAGGGTTTTGTTTTGTTTTTTTATTCCATATAAATTTATGGGATAAATGTTCTAGATCTGTGAGATATTCCATTGTTATTTTATTAGGATTTGCATTGAATGTATAGATTGCTTTGGGTAGTGTAGACATTTGAATGTTAAGTTTTCCAATCCATGAACACAGTATATGCTTCCACTAGTTTGTCTTATTCTATTTCTTTCTTCATTGTCCTATAGCTTTCTGAGTACAGATTTTTTACCTCCTTAGTTAAGTTTATTCCTAAGTACCTTATTTTTGTTGTTGATGTTGAAATGATAAATGCCATTGTTTTCTTATTTTATCTTTCTGAGAATTCATTATTGGTGTATAAAAGTGCCACTGATTTCTGGATATTAATTTTATGTTCTACTATTTTACCAAGTTCATTTATTCAAATCATAGCTTTTGGTGGAATCTTTAGTGTTTTCTATGTACAACATCATGACTTCTGTGAATAATGACAGTTTCACTTCCTCCTTTCCAATTTAGATGCCTTTTATTTCATCTTTTTGTCTGATCATTGTAGCTAGGACTTCCAGTACCATGTTGAATAAGAGAGGTGAAAGCAGACATTGCTACCTTGTTCCTGATCTCAAGGGAAACACTTTTAGTTTTTGTTCATTGATTATGATATTAGCTGTAGTTTTTTTATATGACCTGTATTGTGTTGAAGTATAATCCCTTTATTCCCAATTTTCTGAGAGTTTTTATAATAAGTGAGTACTGGATTTTATCAAATGTTACTTCTGCATATTTATAAGATCATGTGATTTTTTTAGTTTTATTTATTTTTTAATTTTTCATTTTGATTATGTGGTGTATCACATTTATTGATTTGTAAATATTGTACTAGCCTTGAATCCCTGGAACAAATCCCATATAATCATGATGTATGATTTTTTTAATGTATTACTGAATCTGATTAGTCAATATTTTGTTGAGGCTCTTAGCATCAATATTTATCAAGAATATTGGCCTATAATTTCCTTTCATTGTAGCGTCTTTATCTGGTTTTGAATTAGGATAATACTGGCCTCGTACAAAAAGCTTGGAAATCTTCCCTCCTCTTGAATTTTTGGGAATAATTTGAGGAGGATATGTCTTAGCTCTTTGAATGTTTAAAAAAACTCACCTGTGCAGTCATCTGGTCTATAACTTCTGTTTTCTGGGAGTTTTTTGTTTACTACTTTAGCTTCATTAGTTGTTATTGGCATATTCAAGTTTTCTGATTCTTCCTGGTTGAATTTTGAAAGATTGTATGTTTCTAAACATTTGTCCACTTCACTCAGGTTGTCCAATTTGTTGGCATATATTGGTTTGCAATATTTTCTTACAATCTTTTGTATTTATTTCATGTTCATTGTTATTTCACCTCTTTCATTTCTAAGTTTATTTATTTGGGTCCTTTCTCTTCATATCTTCGTGAGTCTGGGTAAAGGTTCATTAATCTTGTTTATCTTTTCAAAGAACCATCTCTTGGTTTCATTGATCAGTTCTTGGTTTCATTGATCTTTTGTATTGTTTTGTTTGTATGTCATTTATTTCTGCTCTGATTTTTTGTATTTCCTTCCTTCTACTTAATTTGGGCTTTTCTAGTTCTTTTATGTGTATGATTATTTACTGCTTATTTAAGATTTTTCTTTCTTTATGGTTAAGCTTGTAATGCTATGAACTTCCCTCTCAGGACTCTTTTGTTATGTCCCGTCTATTTTGGGTTGTTCTGTGTTCATTTTCATTTTTGTCCAGGTAGCTTTTTATTTCTTCTTTTATCTCATTGGTAACCCATTCATTGTTTAACAACGTGCTATGTAGCCTCCATGTGTTTGAATGTTTCTGAAGGTTGTTTTTGTAATTGATTTCTAGTTTCATGCTATTGTGATCTGAGAAGATGCTTGATATGATTTTAGTCTTCTTGAATTTGTTAAGAGTTATTTTGTGTCTTAACATGTCTATCTTTAAAAAGGTTACTTGTGTACTTGAGAAGATTGTATATTCTGCTGCATTGGGATAAAATATTCAGTGAATATGAATTAAATCCATAAGATCTAGTGTGTCATTAAAGGTCACTGTTGCCTTGTTCATTTGTTTTCTTATCTGGAAGATGTATCCATTGATCTCAGTGGAGTGGTAAAGGTTTCTGCTATGACTGTACTGCTTTCTATTTCTCCCTTAAAGTTAACCAAAGGTCACACACAAAGAGATGTGTCTATTGGATGCATATATGTTTACCAAGGTTATATTCTCATGTTGGATTAATCTCTTTTTTCTTAAGTTATGTGTCTATGTGTTTTTTATGTGGTTCCAGTTAGGTTTATGTAAAAGAAAAATTCACATATACAGTGCTGTATTCAACTTGTCAGCATTCCCCATTAAAATGTGGTGATGATGAGGGTGAATGAGATTTGGGGAGCTATGGTAAGGCCAGGCTCAGCTTTGTGGTAGATAGAGACAACCTAACTGGTTTCTTTTAGACAATATTCAGAAAACTATTTTTTTTACTATTAAGGAAATACATATTGCTATACTTAATTTTATTCTAGAGAAATGTTTACTATTATTAGCATACTATATTTAGTGAGAAATACTTTGAATGATTCACTTATTCAATAAATATTGATAGAAGACTACAGATGTGACTCAGGCATGTCACATGTAACTAGAATACCAGTGTCATATGTAAGAATCTCCATCATAAAAGAGATTTGGTGGAAATTTCAGTGCAAGAAAGAAATTTATTCTGATCCTGTAGACCATGGAAGGTTCCATGGAGTTTGAGGTACTTGAGCTGAGCATTGAAAATTGATAGTGAGGTCCTGGCTGGTGTGGCTCAGTGAATTGAGCATGGGCCGGTGAACCAAAGGGTCACAGTTTGATTCCCCATCAGGACACATGCCTGGGTTGTTGACCAGGTCCCCAGTGTGGGGTACGAGAGACAACCACACATTGATGTTTCTCTCCCTCTCTCCCTCCCTTCCCTTTCTCTAAAAATAAATAAAATATTAAAAAAAGAGAAAATTGATAATGGGATATTTCAGCAGTGAAGTAGAACATACATAAAAATAGGAAAGCATGGTGTTTATAGTGAATTTTTACTAGTCTTTTTTTTTATTCAAATAGTAGAATGTGACAAAAAAGTGAGGGGAGGTGACAAGGAGAAGAGTATGGTTGCCGTATGCCTGAACTTTCTATGACAATATACTATTTTTCTGAATCAAAAAAGTGTGGTACATATATTCAATGGACTATTAGACATGAAAAGAAAGAAATCTTAACATTTGCAACAGCATGCAGGGACATAAAGGATACTATGCTAAGTGAAGTAAGTCAGTTAGAGGAAGAAAAATACCATATGATTTCACTCATATGTGGAATCTAAAGAACAATATAAAGTAACAAACAAAACAGAAAATGACTCAAAGATACAGAGAACAGATTGATGGATGCTAGAAGGGAGGGGGTTTGAGGGACAGGGTGAAAAAGCTGAAGGGATTGAGAAGTACAGATTGGCAGTTACAACATAGTCATGGTAATACAAAGTACAGCATAGGAATATAATCAGTAATATTGCATTAACTATGTATGGTGGCAGGTGGGTACTGAAAATATCAGGGGAAATACTTTGTAAAGTATATGATTGTCTAATTACTATGCTACACTCCTGAAACTAATACAAAATAATTTTGAATGTAAACTACAGTTGAAAAAAGTAAAAACAAAAAATAAATGAACACAAATTCCATAGTGAAGCTCAGCATCACCCTTCTAGACCTTAACATTTACCAGCTCCTGCTTTCTTGGATATAGCCCTCTCTGTGGGTTTCTCTAGTTCCTGGGGCAAATTGCCCTCTGCCCAGTACTTGCCCTACTAGACCTTGCCTCCCAGGACATGGTTCCCTCTCCCTGATCCTTGCATTCCCGAAAGGGGCACCTGACCACCACAAGGCCTTCCTATGGCTCAACCAGTACATGGTCGATATAAAGGATATGGTATAGAAGGGAGTGTACCAGATCCCAGAACAGGAACCTTTTCCATGGGGAACACACAGATACCCACCACAATTTCTATGCCCTACTTACCATCTTCCTCTTCCTCTCTGTCCATATAATTCTCATCTTCTTCCTCACAGCTGTATTCTTCCTCCTCTTCTTCCTACTCTTCACATTCATATTCCTCATCTTGTGCTTCTTCTCTCTCAACCTCTTTGTCTCTTTCTTCTTCTTCCTAGTTCTCATCTTCCTCCATATCCTCTTTGTCCTCTTCATCATCATTCTCCTCAACTTCTTCTTCTTCTTCCTCCTCCCTTCCCTCCTTTACTGGCTGTTTGAGCAAGTTCTCCTCCTATGGGCTGGGCAACCTCCTGCCCACCCTCCTCCACCCAAAGGTCTTACAGGACTTCCTGGAAATCCCGAGAGGCTCTGGCCCTTGGGACTCCAGTCCCAAATTGCACAAGCAAGGTACTATGGGTCATGTCCTAGCCCATCACTAACTCCTTCAGGCCACCTGACATCAGACTTAGCTTCTCTTTGGTTGACATGACAAGAAAGACACCAATTGGTGCCTCAACTGGAGAAGCGACCTGGTTGCGTGATGAAGGTGGCAAAGATGGCAACCACCCAGGTGACTCCCACTGACAGGATGTTATTGGCAACAGGTCTGCTGGGGGCAACAGATACAGAAAGTGGTGGTGGCGAAGATGAGGGAAGAGGTCGCACCTCGAGGAACACTTCCTCAAACCTCCACCTTTGATGTCCTTGGAAGAAACAGGAAATAATTTGATGGTTAGGTGACAGGAGGTGGAGCTTGGAAGAGTCAATAAAGATCTATATCCGGCATGATAGGTACTAAGCTCATTTGCTGAAAGGCAAAGATTGGCATGTCCAGGGTCCAATGAATTGTTAAGACATTGCACTTCTGGACCTTGGTCCCTTCCTCCCTTTTCCTTGAGGCCTTAGAGTATTGATGTACTTTTTAAGCTCATGCATGTCCTGTCCTTTTTAATTCTACCATTGTCAGTAAAACTAAGGTGTTCCAAAATAGAGGTACATACTGTGCAAGGTAAATTATTCCCTGAATTTCATCTAGAGATGGCTTGTGTGAATGGGAACAGAGACATAAAAAGTTGTATAGTCCAGTTCTCAATAATAGTAAAAACCTACCAAAAGAGAGATAACAAAGATTTGTCTATTTAACTAAAACTACTTAGGAAAAAAATACAAAAGTGTAATGGATGTAGTCAGAACTGAGAGTTGAAGAAGTGTTAAAAACAGGAGTTGGAAGGTGTTTGATGAACACTGTTAAATTCACTTCAAGCCTCCAAAGAACGAATGCAGAGAAGGAGATACTTCTTTTAAAGGATTAAGCTAAGCATGATAGACATTAAAAAGCAGGTTTCCTGGAATAATTTCTGAGTCAACAGTCCAAAACTTTTTGTTCCATTCAGCTTCACTTAGCCAAGACCTCAAGTGTAAACAATTCTTTAAATTATGAAGAAATGAACAGCCATTTTATACTGAATGCATTTACCATTGTTACTGTGCAAGAAGCACCAAAATAACTCCTGATGAATCTTCTGGATTCAGACATACTCCTCCTTATTTCCATTATGTAGCAACAACTCATATCTCTGCATATAATCAGGATCAGTTTACCTCGCTACTACATAAACTCCTTTCTTTGCCTGCTGATCCACTGCCATGAGGAGACAAATGTGTCCAGGTGGTAGCTGTAGCTTCAGGTTTAGTAGAACCCACCCTGTTATCATGTACAAAAAGTAGTCTCTCTTGGGACACAGAACATTTAATATGACAGATCTTAAAGCTTTAGGGATGGGAAGTACACATTTTGCAAATATGCTAAAGGGAATGATGGTGAGAGGAGTTGTGGAAGCCACTTTACAAAGAAAGGATGGAGCTCCCACTACCAACTAAAGTTTGCTTCAGATGTCAAGACCGATGAGACCACACATACACATACCAAGAAGGTATGATGAGATTTATTACTTACATAATAAGGTTTTCAGGGAAGAACAGGGAAGCCTTCTTAAACTGGTCTGAAAATGTCTTGAGAAAGTAGGAAAAGGAGACTGGTTTTAGGTTTTTGATTTGGTTAGGTGTGGAGCCAGGATGAGTGTTCTGATACAGAGTTTGAGACTTACATGTTTTGAATCTCCTACTGGATCCCAAGAATAGATTACCTGGGGTTTCTTTTCAGCTTGCCCATATGTGTTGTGATGGGGAAGAGGGAGGGTTGGGTCTTAAAAGTTCACAGCAGACAAACATCAGAAAATAGAATCAGACTCATTTTTACAGGAGTCAATCTAATTTTCACCCTTTAATTAATTCCTGGATACATGTATACTAGATTTGGGGACATGACATCAAATATCAGTTTTTTAATTTTATTTTCAATTACAGTTACATTCAATATTATTTAGTATTAGTTTCCCGTGTACAACATAGTGGTTAAGCAATCATATACTATACAGAGTGTTCCACCTAATCAAATATCAGTTTTTAATTCAGTGCATATACCAAGGGAGCAGAGTGTTGTACGGGAACTGATGCATTAGCTGAGCTGCTCCACGTGGTTGATGGACTTAAGCCAAAACCAAAGATGCTGATGACCATACACACTCCTCTTTGAATGTGCCCAAAGGTCAGTTTCTTATCCATTACAACTGTACAAGGAAGTTTAGACTGATTTGCTTATCTCTCTGTATCTTGGACACTGGTCTAAAATTACTACAGCTACCTGCATGTGTCCTCAGGGTAATAATGACAAAGTTAGTGGCATTGTTCACTTTGTAGAGGAAAAGTTTAAACACTTATCAGTCACTCCCTGGGTGAGAGGCTTATTATAAGAGATGTCATTATTTCCATGCAGCAACTAAAGCCAGTGTGTTTGTTTATTTATTTATTTGTTGTTCGAGTACAGTTTTGTCCATTTTCTCCCCACTACTCCCCCTCCCCGCCCATTTCCACCTCCCACCCTCGATCCTACCCTCCTTTGGTTTTGTCTATGAGTCCTTTATCTATGAGTTCTTGGGGAAGGGTAATAAAGCCAGTGTTTTAAACAACTTACTCCCTGGCATTCTTCCCAGGTTGGTCATAATGTCATCATTGAAATAGAAATTCAAAGTAGCAGTTCATGTTGTGGAACATGGTTCTGCCTGGACTAAATAGTCTGTCCGAGATATGGGGTTGTGTGTGAGAGTGCCGGCTTTCTACCATTCACCTTCTAAAAACATAACAGTTTACACTCTGACCCCAGATGTACTAACTGAATTTCTAACAGATTCCCAATCTTTTGACATAAGTGGCCACATATTTCCTTCTTTTGCACGTTACAGATGTGTATCTTGCTACTCTTATAAGCTCCTGTTGTAGTTCTAGGCAACAGTTGTAGTTACAGGTGTCAAACAGAGCAAAGTTGTTTCTTTCTCCTTGACCAAAATCAGGGATGCTCCTCTTGTCCCTATTCTACAGGAAAGAAAGCAATCACCATAGCATCTTTGGGGCACTTGTTGCAGTCAGAACTCTTAGTGTCTATCAGTTCATCTTGCGTTCAAACATCCATTTACCTTTCGCTTCTAATATTTAGGGAAACACATTCTCCCTAGCTCCCAGGGAGTTTCTTTATATTCCTGAACTTGCCCTATGTGCTCCCTGCCTTTTCTCTTCCAAAAAACCACTGTCTATATTGTTACTTTGCTAGCTGTGACAATCATTACAGAAACTCAAGTTTATAAATGATGGCAAGTAGCACTAGACTCCCATGAAAATCACTAAGTAAGCAGATATACTGACTTGCCACATTCCATGGGTGCCAAAAAAGGCAAGCAAAACAATTTATTAATTACAGCCCAGAAATCAGTAGTAGTATCAGCCTGGTAGCACCAATTCTGCTGTCCTTGAGTTCCACTGTTTGACAACATGGGCCCAGATGGTCGTTATGAACACTTGGTTGCACCACAGCTGAGCAATCAAGGTCAAAGTTTTAGCACCTTTCTATAGCAAGCAGTTAACTGGCCATTCACTCCCCACCCCAGGGAATTAATAGTTGTACAACAATCATGCAGTGGTGTCATGTCAATAGTGCTCCTTTATTTTCCCTAATTCCTAACCAAAGCTTTAAAATTCACTCCCACATATTTCCCAGAATTCATACCAGTATAACTGAGCCACATTTTCCACTCCTTTTGATTGCAAACTATGTCTTCCCAGGGTAAGGATTTCACTTTTTTGCTCTACTTGTCATGAGAACTAGCCTTGCTAATGGGCTTGGGGTAATGAGAGCATGGGTGCTTAATGTGTTATTTAATAAGTCTCCTGTTTTGGTCATGTATATGCAGAGTCTCCAAACATGGGGAGGTTGCTCTTCTCTATCAAGTCAGAGGAGTGGGAGTGGGAAGGTTGCTTCTGGAAAAGGAATCTTGTAATTTAATATTCTTAGGTTTTTCTGTACAAATGTCCCCATCCAAGGTCTCATGTTTTTACTATTTGTCATGAAGCCCTCACCTTGACATATGAGACCTGTTCAAGTTATACATCCACTGCCATTTTGCAGCTCTACCTCTATTACAATTAGTCCCTGGCCCTGATTTTCAGCACAATCTTCCCTGGTGCTGTAGATAATGAGGATCTTTTTAAGCACCCCCAGAGATACCTCCTAAACTTTACAAGGGTCAAGGTGACTGAGCCTAGTCTGTTATTTTCCCTTCATTTATATTTTTAGTAATTTTTATTGAAGTATATCTAATGAAAAAAATTGAACCTACTATAATTTCCATGATTTTTTATAAGGCAAACACACCCATGTAACAGCACTCAGAATGAGAAACAGAATCTACTCTCATGCCTGCTTCAAGTCACTAAACCTCCTAGGAGTGAACACTAATCTGACTTCTATCATCATATGTTAATTTGCCTGTTTTCGAGCTTTATATAAAAGGAATCATACAGTGTATACTGTGTTGTGACTGACTTCTATTGCTTTTGTAAGATTCATTCATTTTCTGTGTGCGAGTAGTTGTAGATTATTCATTTTCACTGCTGTTTATTATTCTATCATGTGAATATACCTCAATTTATTTAGCCAATCTGTTTTTGTGTGCATTTGGGAAGCTTTGAATGTTTTTGAATAGTGCTTGTGATTCTGTGAACACTCATACCTGTGTTCTGTTATATATACACATATAATTATGTTGAGTAAATAGCTAAGAGTGAAATTGTTGCATCATATATTATGCATAAATGCATATATATTAAATGTTAATCAATAAATTTCCAAAGTGGTTTTGCCAGTTTTTGCTTGCACCAGTTGCTCCATGTCCTCAAAAAGACATGCTATTTCTATCATTTTTCATTTTACCCATGTGAGTGTGAGATTAAAAGCATCTCATATGGGTTTAATTTTCAGTTCCCTAATTCTCAGAAATAATGAGTTTGAGAATGCTTTGATTTGTTTATTAGTCATTTGGAATAGCCATTTTTTTTCCAAAGTGCCTTTTTATCTTTTCTAGCTTTCTATCAGGTTGTCTGCCTTTTCTTCAATTTGTAAAAGTTCTTTATATATTCTAGATAGCATTCTTTCATTGTATGCATGTATTGCAGAATAAACACTCCTATTCCATGAACTGACTTTTCTTTTTCAGAATGGGGTTTTTTGATGAACAAATGTTCTTAAGTTTAATATGGTCTTTTTCTATTTATTGTTAGTATTTTTTCTGGTGTGTCTTGTTAAAGAAATTGTTGTCTACCACAAAGTCATAAAGGCATTTCCTATGTTTTAATAAAATATTTTTACCTTTTACATTTATATCTGCAAACTCTATCTGATTTATTTTTTAATAGCTCAAAAAAGAGTCAAGATTCAGTTTAAGTGGATATTTAATTGGCCAAAAGAGATAATTGTTTTCCCACTGCACATGAGTGTCACATTTGTAATGGCTCAGGTGATTGTATCTGTATGAATATATAAACACATGCATTTTATGCTCTCTGTAATGTTCCATTGGTTTATTAGACTCTCCTTGACCAGTACTCATGCCTTAATTCCTCTAATTTCATAATAAATTAGGAAGATGGTAATTCATGTCTTCCTATTTCAAGAGTACTTTTGTATTATTGTCATTTCTATTTACCTGCACTGTTCAATACAGTGGTAACTCACCACAAGTAGCTATTTAAATTTAAATTTAAAATAATTTAAAATTCCACTTCTTAGCCACTGTAGGCACATTTAAAGTGCTCAATAGCTACATAGTGACCAATGTAATGGGAAGCACACATATAAAACATTTACATTATCACAAAAAAAGTTGTATTGTAAAAGGTTATTAACACATTCAAATCAGCTTGTCACTTTTCACACACACACACACACACACACATACACACAAAACCTACTGATTTGGTTTGGGTTTAACTTTTACATCTATTTGGGGGAACAAAATCTCTTTATAATAGTGAGTCTTTCAATCCTTGTGAAAAATCCTGATCCCAGTTGATAGTAGCTAAACTGTATATAATTAATAATACATAACTAATGCAAAAGAAAGCAAGAACAAAAAAGGAAAAAGAACATAAAAGAGGTTGTTCTATGTCTTCTAAAAGGTATTATCCAGAATATTCAAGATATAATGAAAAAATTACATGCTATACAAAACAGAAAAATGTCATCCATAATTAAAACTACTAAAAGCGAATAGAAGCTAATCAATAGATTATACTGCTGTAGAACTTATCAGTAAGAATATGAAAAAAATGAAGAATACTATCACATTAATTGACCTAATTCACCTCTTCAGAGTACTATAGCTAAAACATGTTTCTTCAAGTATATATGATTCTTTCACCTAGATAAAGTATATGCTGAGGCAATAAATTTCACAGTGTGGAAAACACAGAGTATCTTCTCTTACTACAGTTTAATTAAATTAAAAATCAATGACAATGTGATATCTAGAAAATCAATGACAATGTGACGATGTGATATCTAGAAAGTTGAACAAAATCATTAAAAATAACCCAAAGGTGAAGGGAGATACAACAAAGGAAACTGGTAAATAATTCAAACAGAATGTTTGCTAGAGGTTACTAAGTGGTGAGCTGGAGCTAACTTATGCCTGCTATGAATAGTATTGTTAGAATCTCTTCCTGCTTTCAGTGACACTACATTGCTAGCTTGAAATCAGCCACAGTGAGAGATTTAACGTCACTCAAATTGACAAATGCTAAAAACGAAGGTTTCTCTAAACATCTCTCCAACCCTAGAGAACAAGTTCTTCAATCTGGAGAACCAGGAAAACAACTGCTATAATACAGTCTAAGTCCAAATATCTAAGAACCATTGTAACCAGTGGTGGAATTCTCAGTCTGAGTCTGAAATGTTGAGAACCAGGGAGCTATAGCTAAGTCATGGAGTCCAAAGGCCCAAGAATCAGAAGCTCCAATGTCCTTATTATATAAAGAATTATTAGTCAAATAACATACATGAAGGATCCATAGACATGGACAACACTGTGGGATAGACTATGGAACTGGAGCTGAGTTGGTTGGAGAGGAGTGAAGGGGAAAATACCGGGACAACAGTAATGGCATAAACAAGCAAACAATAAAAAATTAAGACGAGGATTTTTTTTTCAAAAAGTATATGAAGAAGGGGGAAGGGATGAAGGGAAACAGAGAAAGAGGAACTTAGGCATAAATTTTTAAAATGACAATAAATACCCGCCAATAATAACCTTAAATATAAATGGCTTAAATATTTCAGGGATAAGGAAACATGAACAGTATACATGCTGTCTGCAAGATACCCATCTCAGAACAAAAGATTCACACAGGCTGAAAGTGAAGGGATGGAAAAATAGTCCATGTAAATGGAGACAAACCAGAACTGGGGTAGAAATACTCATTTATGACAAAATTAGACTTCAAAAGAAAGGCCATAATAAGAGACAAAGATGGTCACTACATAATACTAAAAAGGTCATCGAACAAGTGGGTATAACCCTTGTAAACATATATGTACCCAATATAGGAGCACCTAAATATATAAAGAAAATATTGGTGAAATTTAAGAGAGATTAATGGTAACACAAACATAGTAGGGGATTTTAATACCCCCACAGTCATCAAAAAATAAATCAACAAGACAAAAAATCAATAAAGAAACAGAGGCCTTAAACATCACACTAGAATGGAAAGATGTAATTGATACTTACAGAATATTCTAGTTGCAAGCAGCAGAATAATTATTCGTATCAAGTGCACGTGGAACATTCTCAAAGATAAACCACATGTTAGGACACAAATTAAGTCTTAACAAAATCAGAAAATTGAAATCACATCAAGCATCTTCTTGTAACAGAATGATATGAAACTGGAAATAAATACAATAATAAAACTCAAAAATATTCTAACACATGGAAGCTAAATAGCATGTTATGAAAAAATGAGTGGGTTACCAATAAGATCAAGAATTAAATGAAAAGGAGGGGGGAGTAATGGGGAGAAAATGGACAAAACTTTATTTGAACAATACATTTTTTTCAAATAATTAAATAAAAAAATTAGCTTGAAACAAATGAAAATGAATAAACAACCCAAAATCCATGTGACACTGTGAAAGTAGTCCAAAGAGGGAAGTTCATAGCATTACAGACCTATATCAAGAAGAAAAGTTCAGAAAATTAACAATACACCTTAAAGAGCTAGAAAAGAAACAACAAAAAATCCAAGAGTAATTAGAAAGAAGGAAATAATAAAGATCAGACCAGAAATAAATGGCATAGAGACTAAAAAAATGCAAAAGATTAATGAAATCAAGAACTGATTCTTTGAAATGATAAACAGTATTGAAGAATCTTTAACCAGACTCATCAAGAAAAAAAGAGAGAAGACACACATATATAAATCCAGAAATGAAAGAGGAAAAATAACTGATGGCACAAAAATACAAATGATTTTAAGAAAATACTATGAACACCTATATGCCCCCAAATTGGACAACCTAGGTGAAATGGAAAAATACCTAGAAATGCACAATCTTCCAAAACTGAATCAGGAGGAATCAGAGAAGCTGCATAGACTGATAACAACTAATGAAATTAAAACAGTAATCAAAAAATTCCCGGGGGTGAACCTCCTGGACTGGATGGCTTCACAGGTGAATTTTACTAAACATTCAAAGAGGAACTAACACCTATCCTTTTCAAACCATTCCATAAAATTGAAGAGGATGTAAGACTTCCAAACATTTTTTTATGAGGCCAGCATTATCTTAAATCCAAAATCAGGTAAAGACAATACAAAGAAAGAAAATTATAACCCAACATCCCTGATAATGCAGATGTTAAAGTCCTCAGCAAAATAATAGCAAATCAGATCCAGCAATACATTAAAAAGATCATATACTACGATCAAGTGGGATTTATCGAGAGGATGCAAGGTTGGTACAACATTTACAAATCAATATATGTGATATATCACATAAACAAAATGAAAGATGAAAATCACATGATCATATCAATAGATGCAGAAAAAGCATTTGATGAAATCCAGCACCCATTTAAGATAAAAAACAAAAACTCTCAGCAAAATGATAATAGAAGGCTCATACCTCAGCATAATAAGCCATACATAAAAAACTACAGCCAACATCATATTTAATAGGCAAAATCTAAACATGTTTTCCTTAAGATCAGGAACAAGACAAGGATGTTTATTTTCACCACTCTTATTCAACATAGTACTGGAAGTCCTAGCCACAGCAATCAGACAAGAAGAAATAAAATGCAATCGAATTGAAGAAGAGGCAGTAAAACTGTCATTTTCCCCAGATGACATAATAGTGTACATGAAAGACCTTAAAGACTCCTCCAAAAAGCTGTGAGAGCTAATAAATGAGCTCAGCAAAGTAGCAGGATACACAATTAACATTCAATATTTGGTTGCATATTTATATACCAATAAATAACTATCTGAAAGAGAAACTAAAAAAACAATCCCATTTACAATTTCAACATCAACAACAAAAATAAGGTACCTCAGAATAAGCATAACCAAGGAAGTAAAAGACATGGACTCAGAAAACTATAGGACATTGAAGAAGAAAAGTGAGGAAGATTCAAATAAGTGGGAGCATATACCATGTTCGTGGACTGAAAAAATTAACATCATTTAAATGTCCATACTACCCAAAGTAATCTATAGATTCAATACAATTTCTACTAAAATACCAATGACATATTTCATAGACCTGGAACAAATAGTCCAAATATTCAACTAGAACCAATAAAGACCCTGAAAAACCTCAGCAATCTTGAGAAAGAAAAACAAAGTTGTAGGTATCACAATACCTTGTATCAAATGATTCTATAAAGCCATTGTAATCAGAACATCCAGTTACTGACATAAGAATAGGCATATAGATTAATGGCACAGAACATAGAATCCAGAAGCCAACCTATGACTTTATGGTCAATTAATATTTGTCAAGGGATGCAAGAGCATGAAATGGAATAAAGGCAGTCTTTGCAAGAAATAGTGTTGGGAAAATTGAAAAGGTGTATGCAAAATGTGACACTAGGCCACCAAATTACCCTATACACAAGGACCAACTTATAATGGATAAAAAACTTAAATGTAAGCTGTGAAACCATAAAATCATAGAAGAAAATGTAGGCAGTAAAATCTCAGACATCTCATAGCAATTTCTTTGCAATACATCTCTTAGGGCAAGGGAAATAAAAGAAAAATAAACAAATGGGACTACCTCAAACTAAAAAGCTTCCGCAGAGCAAGGAAACTTTCAACAAAATGAATAACAAACCTACTGTATGAGAGAACATATTTGCCAATGATAAATCTGCTAGTGGGTTTACTTCCAAAATATATTTTAAAAAACTTATAAGACTTACCAGTAAGACAAATAATTTAATTTCATAAAATGAACAAAGGACATGAATAGGTCCTTCTCCAAAGAGGATATATAGATGGCCAATAGACATATGAAAAAGCACTCAATATCTCTAATCATCAGAGAGATGCAAATTAAAACCACAATGTGATATCACCCTACGACTGCCAGAATGTCTATCATTAATAAATCAAGAAAAAGTACTGGTTAGAATGTGGAGAAAAGAGGACCTTACTACGGCACTGTTGGTGGGAATGCAGATTGGTGCAGTCAGAATGGAAAACAATATGGAGTTTCCTCAAAAAATTAAAAAGAGAACTCCTTTTTGATCCAGCAATTCCACTACTTGGAATATATCCTAAGAATACTGAAACACTAACCAGAAAAAATATATGCACCCCTATGTACATAGCAGTGTTATTTAAAGTAGCCAAGGTCTGGAAACAGCCCAAGTGCCTATTAGTAGATGAGTGGATAAAAAAGCTGTGGTACATTCAGGTAATGGAATTCTACAGGGCTATAAAAAGGAGGAACTCTTCCTCCTTGTGACAGTACATATGGACCTGGAGGATAGTATGCTGAGCGAAGTAAGCCAGTCAGAGAAAGTCAAATACCATATGTTCTCCCTCAAATGTGGCATCCAATGAACAAAATAAACTGACAAACAAAATAAAACCAGAAGCATGGACAGATGGAGCAAGCTAATAGATCTCAGAGGGGAGAGATATGGTGGTGCACTGGAAGAGATTAGACAAAGTACATGAATATATGGAAAACCCATGGACACAGACAACAATATGGTCGGGGTGGTGGAGTGGGGAAATGGGGGACATCTGTAATAGTGTCAACAATAAAAAAAAGAAGAAACTAACACAAAAAGTCAAGCAAATGAGGAAACAAAGAAGATATACAAATAGCCAACAGGTACATGAAATAATGTTCCACATTGTTAATCTATAGGGAAATGCAAATGAAAACCACAATGAGTTATCACCTCTTACCTGTTAGAATGACTATTATCAAAAAGAGAAAAAATGACAAGTTTTGGCAAGGTTGTGGAGAAAAGGGAACCTTTGCACACTTTTTGGAGACGTCTCTAAAAGAAAATAAATATATACCTACTATATGATCCAGCAATTCTACTTCTGCATATTTATCCAAGGAAGACAAAAACTCTAAATCAAAAAGATAAATGCTTTCAATTTTTATCGCAGAATTATTTACAATAGCCAAGACATGTAAGCAACCATCTATAAATTAATGTATAAAGAAAACGTGAGATTTTATATTTTTCTGCCATACCCATAAAAAAGAAGTGAATATAGCAATAGTGAAAATATTGATGAAAATTCAGGGAATTATGCCACATGAAGTAAGCCGGACAGAGAAACATAAGTCCTGTGTGATGTCACTGATATGAGGAATCTGAGAAAAAAAAATTATAGATACAGAGAACAGATTTGTGATGGTCAAAGTCAGAGGGAGCAGTAAGCAAAATGGGTAAATGTGGTT
This sequence comes from Mormoops blainvillei, assembly GCA_004026545.1. NCBI lineage: Eukaryota > Metazoa > Chordata > Mammalia > Chiroptera > Mormoopidae > Mormoops > Mormoops blainvillei. The sequence goes on from PVJD01004520.1 coordinate 65,818, forward strand.
GAAAGGTACAAACTTTCAGTTATAAAATATATGAGTTGTGGGGATGTAAGGGTGACTATTATTAATAATACTGTGTTAATATATTTTAAAATTGCTAAGAGAGGTCCTCACCAGACACCAACCTGCCAGAGCCTTGATCTGGGACTTTCTGACCCACAGAACTGGACCAAAATTTAAGCAAAAAGAGAGAAGTTCTAATAGTGACATTTCAGTGGAACTAGCAGTCACTGAAGGGCATTGTGGAGGAGGAGGCCAACATCATCAGTAAGGAGCCCCTGAAATCATGCCACTCAAGAAGAATACTGATGGACCCGATCAGCCAGCCCTAGCACACAGATTAATGACTGTCTACCTTAGTGAAAACTATATTACAAAATATTAGACTATTTGAACCCTAAAGACCTGAGTTTGATCACGGGCTCTGCCCCCCAAAGGTCTTACTATAAAACATAATTGGAGACAAACAAGATGGTGGAGGAGTAAGGGAAGTTACACTAGCCTCCTCCTAGGACCAATCTGGAATTACAACTAAATTGTAGAGATATCATCTTGAAAAACCAACTGAACACTAGCGGGAGAAAAACCTTACAACCAAGGATAGACAGAAGAAACAACTTCACTACAACATGACTGGAAGGGAATGTAGAGGAAGCACAAGAGGGCTTGCTGGGCTCCCACAGGCAGCAGTTGAAGTTCTGAAGAGCTATTTCAGTGGCCATGTGGTTCACCATGAGAAGTATGGGGTCTAAATACCAAAATGGGCTCCCCAGCCTACAATACCAGAGTCAAGAAAGGAAACCAAATAACATATAGCTGTGAAAAGCAGTGGGATTTCTGTCCATTAGTGAAAGATGGGGGGAGACTCAGAGACCATCTTAAAGGGCCAAAAAACTTTTTTTTGGCAGACATTTACCCTGGGCTCTGGAAGAGGGAGGGCAAAGTGGATTAGAAACACCTTAGGATAGTCTGGGGTTGGTGGCTCTGTGGAGAGAACTCAAGGAAAAGTCACCACCAGGATCCTTGTGCTCAGTCTTTCTCCATACTGCAGACACCATATTTCTCAGGCAGAGCACTCCTCTCCAAGTGGCATCAGCCTGAGAGGAAGCAAGAACCCTGCCCACAAGGATTACACAGCCCCACGCTGTGTAGCTTAAACCAGGCAACTGAGAACAGATAGAAGTTATATCACTGATTAAGTTTCACAACTAAGGAAGACCTCTGGGAGCTTTGAAACTTTATCTGATTCTCCCCTGAGACTGTGGTTGGTAAAAGTCAGATTTGGTGTGCAGCCTTGTTCTTCCTGCATGAAAAGAGAAACAGCAGAGGGAGCCATGTGCTGTGGATCACTGATAGCTACAAACAGGTTGCCCAGGACACAGCACTGTCTGAGGAAAACCTGGACTACTGTCTTTGCAGATCTACCTAATACATAGAAACAAATGCAAAGAAGCAGCCAGAATGGGAAGACAAAGAAACGGACCCCAAATAAAAGAATAAGAGGATTCTCCAAAAAAGGAACTAGATGAAATGGAGGCATGCAACTTATCAGAAAGAGAGTTAAGCGAAATGATCATAAGAACACTCAACAGCATAAAAAAAAAGACATAGAAACTATTAAAAAAAGAACAGTCAGAAATAAAAACTGCAATATCTGCAATAAATAATACATTAGAATAAATAAACAATAGGTTAGATGAAGCAGAGGATTTAATCAGTAATTGGAAGACAAGGTAGAAAAAGCACCAGCACAGAGCAGTCAAAAAACATTTTTTTTTTTAATGAGGAGAGCTTAAGGCACATTTGGACAACATGAAGCATAACTACATCCACACCATGGGAATACCAGAAGGAAAAGAGAGTGAGCAAGAGACTGAGAACCTATTTGAAGAAATAATGACCAAAATCTTTCCTAATCTGATGAAAAAAGAAACACAAGCCCAGGAAGCTCGGAGAGTCCCAGACAAGGATCCAAAGAGGGCTACAGCAAGAAATATCATGATTAAAATGACAGGGCTGAAAAGCAAGGAGAGAATCCAAAAAGCTACAAGAGAAAAGCAGGTAGTTACATACAAGGGAGCACCAATTAGACTGTCATTCCATCTCTCAACAGAAAACTTTCAGGCCAAGAAGGAACGGTGTGAAATATTCAAAGTGATGAAAAGCAAGGACCTATAAGCAAAGCTACTTTACCTAGCAAAGCTATTATTTAAAATTGAAGGATAAATAAGGAACTTACCAGGCAAGAAAATGCTAAAAGAGAGAGCCAAGCTGGCAGCAGAGTACCTGGCAGCCCCAATCATCTTCTCACAGACATGGACCAGATTTGAAGTCAGAACACACAACGGAGAGTAAGTGAAAGTGTCTGCATTTGAGCACATATGTAGATGAGAGTGTGGGGAGTGCGCAAGAGTACGTAGGAACCAACCTGCCAGTGGGTTCCCCAGACTGATAGCTTGGACTTTCTAGGCAGACTGCCACCACTGCCCAGTCCAGCACTGCTGTCTGAAAAGAGTAGAGGTGGCTGTAGATCAGCTCAGGACCTGCAGCAAGAGAAGGTTTGGTAGGTGTGGGCTCCAGAAACATCACAATGGGAGTAGGCATGCCTGAGGTTAAAGATCTCTAGAGGTAACAGGGTCAGCATGCTGCCACTATGTTGTGTTATGGTATAGTTGTGGGGCTTTTACCAATACCAACTGGGAAAATTCAGAGACAAACTCTATCCAAAATTGTCAGAGGCTTTGGAAGGAAGTGACCAGTCCTGACCATGAGAGAATATGTGTTTTTTTGGGAGAGGGTATGCATGGAGAACAAGACTCCCAGCGACCAGCACTACATCATGGGAGCCACTCAGAAACTCTTTTAAAAGGGAGCTGAGGAGAGACCTGAAGTTTGGTAGGGACCAGGGCTCACACATCTGTGTACAGGGGTGGGGCACAGTGGCTTTGCTAACCAAAATCTCCAAGGCAGAGAATACACTGAAGGAACAGGAGAATGTGAGCACAGCTGACGAGTAGAGGGCAGCTCAGAGTGGAGAATTCAGGTTGAATCTCCTGCAAGAAAGCTGCAGGCTCAGGTCTGGAAGACAGGAGATAAATACCTGAGATTTACTACAGTCATCCAGAGCCTTTCACAGACAATTGAACCCAACTCCTACCTGTGGGATTACAGACTTGGTGGATTGGCAAGACCACACTAGGAGTTTCTTGTTGCATACATATCATCAGGGGAAAGAAGAAAAAGGCCCTGCACCACACTATGTGGCATGTAGCTCCTCGGGTCCTGGTGAACTAAACTCAGCAGGGCAGAGACAATAGAGACAGGAGCCACAAGCTGCTACCTCCTCTCCTGCATAACTGTTTAACATTCATTTCATCTACTTCAAATATGGACATATTATGGCACCTGGATTTATAATATAATTTATTTCAAATCTTATATATTGCTCTTCTTTTACTCCATACTACCTCTTCCCTCCTCCATATATTTGTTTTCATTTATATTTTCTATCTTGCTATGGCTTATTTCTATTCTGCACTCTTACTATTGCATTACCTCCAGGCTCTCAAAAGCATATGTGAGTGTCATTAATAATCTGACATTCCTTCTCCCATTCTTAAAATACCCTTATTCTCTCTCCACCTTTATCAATCTTTCCTTGTATGTTGTGAGTAAAGGGGTTGTTGTTACAGTTATTCAAACTTATTTCTAGATAGTGACTATCTTTTTATTTCAAATCTCAGATTTCACTGTTCCCCTCTCCTACTCCATTTTGTCTTCCTCTGTCCCTTTCCTTTTTTCATTTTAACTGCCAATTTCTCCATGTCTTAGCCAGGTTTCTATCTTGCACTCTTTGTATTCCTTTTCCCTCTATCCTCTCAAAATAACTTCCTTTTCATCTAGACATGTTAGGCTCTTCTTTCTTTCCTTTTTCCCTCTTATTGCCATTCCAGTTATATAAATCTTAGCTCATCGGTTGTTAATGTCTCTCTGGTATACCATATATATATATATGCCATTCCCTTCTTTTTTTATATATATATAAAATATACATTATTTTGGCTATGATTGTTTTTTTCTCTCTAGATATATACAAAAAACATATCTTCTTTAATTTGGTTATAACCTAAAACTGCACACTTCCCCTCTCTTACTCCATTCCACCTTCCCTGCTCCGTTTTACTTATGAAATAAATTTTACTTTCTTTCCTTCTTTGCCTTATCTCAATTCCTTACACTTCTTATTGCCCACTCCCTCTACCTGTGCAAAATCTCTTTTCTTTCAGTCATTCATCTCATATTCATTTTTTCTTTCTTATAGTATTAATCTCTTTACACCTTTATTAATATCACCATATTGGCTGTTGATAGTTTAATTGTGGGTGGAGGTTATTTTTCAGGTGTGATTATGTTTCTTGGGCTGTTCAGCTTTTGTTCTGGCAGCATCTGTACAACAGTATGCAAGCATGGAGAGTGGAGTGACCCTAAGTCAGTTCAAAGGGAAGAACTCACTAAAGAATGACCCAACAAAAACTGGAACCCAAGTATAACCAGAAAGCCCACATAAAGGATATAAAGTGCAGCCCAAAAGCATCGAGTTCAAGAGATCAAGGAGACTGAACCACTGAGTCCCACAGGTCAACCTACCACTGAAGATCACACTACAAACACAAGGAGTCAAAGCAGATCAATCTAACATGCAGGAAAAAACAAAACAAAACAAGAAGGGGCATCTAGCATGGGGAGACCAAGAAACAAATCCAAATCAAAAGGCAAAAAGGAATCCTTATAAAGACAACTAAATGAAATTGAGGCAACAAAACAATCAGACATCAAATTCAAAATAATGATTATAAGGCCTTTCAAGGAACTGAGGGAGAACTACAAAGAACTCTGGGGAAGCTTCAGGGAACTTACTGTGAACTATATCACATGAAAAAATGGCAATAGAAACTATCAATAAGAGACCTAAGGAAAAGAAAAATACAATAACTGAAATAAAGAACACAGTAGAAGTAATTAAAAGCAGAAGATTGAATAAACAAGCAGAAGGGCAAGGTAGAAAAAAATTCCCAGAAAGCAAAAAAGGGAAAAAAGACTAAAAAAGAATGAAGAGGGTTTAAAAAGCTGCAGGACAATATGAAATGTAATAATATTAATATAATAGGGATACCAGAAGGAGAAGAGGAGGAACAAGGGGTAGAAAACCTGTTTGAAAAAATAATGATGGAAAACTTCCCTAACTTGATGAGAGAAAAATGTCATGCAAGTCCAGGAGGCACAGGCAGTCTCAATGAAGGAAGAATCCAAAGAGGTCCACTTTAAGGCACATCATAATTAAAATGAAAAACTTCAAAGACAAACAGAGAATCTTAAAGGAAGCAAAAGAAAAACAGAAAATAACATACAAGTGAGCTCTGATAAGGCTAGCAGTTCACTTCTCAACACAAACACTAAAAACCAGAAGGGAATGGCAAGAAACATTCCGAGTGATGAAAAGCAAAGGCATACAAACAAGACTACTCTAACCAGCAAGGCCCTCATTTAAAATAGAAGGAGAAATAAGGAGTTTCTCAGACAAAAGAAGAATAAAAGAATACACCTCCACTGACCAACATTTCAAGGCATGTTAAGAGGACTGCTTTAAGAAAATGAGAAAAAGAGTGAGAGAGATATGAACATGGGTACAAAGGTGAAAAAATGACAATGAATAAATACCTTTCAATAATAACCTTAAGTGTTGATGGATTAAATGTTCCAAACAAAAGACATGATGTAGCTAAGTGGATAAGAAAACATGATCCACATATATGCTGTTTAAAAGAGACCCAACTTGGAATAACAGACCGACATAGACTGAAAGTGAAGGGCTAGAAAGATATTTCCCAAACAAATAGACAGAAAAAATCAAGCTAAGGTAACAATACTTATATAAAAAAAAATAAATTTCAAAACAAAGTCCATAAAAAGAGAAAAGGACACTTCAAAAAACTCAAGGGTAAAACATACCAAGAATATATAACATTGTAAACATATTCAACCAACATAGGAGTACCCAAATATATAAAGAAAATTTTTGAGACTTCAAGAAAGATACAGAAAGCAACACACTTATATTAGGGAAATTTCACACCCTACAGCAAACAGTGGATAGATCTCCAAACAAAGAGTCAACAAGGATATTTTTGCACTGAAAAACATACTGGATCAAATGGACTTACTTAATATATATTGAATATTTCAACTTAAAGAAGAAAAATATGCATTTGTTTCAAATGTACATGGAACATTTTCAAAGACAGACCACATGATAGGACACAAAACAAGCCTCATCAAATTCAGGCACACAAATAATATCAAGTATTTTCTCAGATCACAATGGCTTGTAACTAGAAACCAAACTCAAGGAAAAAACTTAAAAACTGTCAAATTCATGGAGACTGCATAACAAGTTATTAAACAATGAAAAGATAAACAACAGGAATAAGGAAAAATAAAAAAGTTTCTGGAAACAAATGGAAATGAATACACAACAACCCAAATCCTGTGGTACATGATGAAGGCTATCCTAAGGAAACAGTTTGTAGCAATACAGGTTTATATAAAAGGATAGAAACAATTCAAATAAACAACTTAATCTTAAATCTACAAGAACTGGAGGAACAACAAACAAACCCCAGAGTGAGTAAAGGAAGAAAATAATAAAGATCATAGCAGATATAATGACATAGAGATGAAAAGAAAAATTCAATGGATCAATACATCCAAGAGTAGATTCTTGGAAAAGATAAACAAAATCCTTCAACCAGACTCATCAAGAAAAAAAGAGAGAGGACCCAAGTAAATAAAATCAGAAATGAAAGAAGACATTTTACAACTGATACTACAGAAATACAATGAATTGTTATAATTTATTATGAACAAAGATATACTGAGAAATTTTACAAACTAGGACAAGTGGACAAATATCTAGAAACATGTAGTCCTCCTAAGCTGAATCAAGAAGAAGCAGAAAACCTGATTAGGCTGATAACAGCTAGTGAAATTGAAGTACTAATCAAAAAACTCCCAGCACACCAAGACCCTAGTCAGGATAGTTTCACAAGGAAGTTTTTGCTTTTACTTCTTCTATTCAACATAGTATTGGAGGGTCTAGCCACCAAGAAAAAGAAACAAAAGGCACCCAAATTAGAAAGGAAGAAGAAAAATGGTCATTGTTTGCAGATGACACGATGGTGTATATAGGAAACCCTAGACTTCATCAAAAAAATACTTGACCAAATAATTGAATTTAGCAAAACAGCAGAATGCAAAGTCAATTCAGAAATCAAAGGCATTTTTGTACACCAGCAATAAAATACCAGAAACAGTAATTAGGAAAAAGCCCATTTACTATAGCAACAAGAAAATAAAGTGCCTAGGAATAAACCCAACCGAGGAGGTAAAATACTTTTACTCAGAAAACTACAGAAGACTGAAGAGAGAAATTAAGGAAGGCACAAATAAGTGGAAGTATATACTGTGTTCATGCATTGGAATAATTAACATCATTGAAATGCCCATACTACCCAAAACAATTTATAGATTCAGCGCAATCCTTATTAAAATATCACTAACATATCACAGATATAGAACAAACATTTCAAAAATTTATATGAAATCATAAACAACCCTGAATATCCTCAGCAATTTTGAGAAAGAAGGACAAAGTAAGAGGGATCACAGTACCTGATGTCAAACTATATTACAAGGCCACAGTAATCAAAACAGCCTGGTACTGGCATAAGAACAGACACATAGATCAATGGAACAGAACAGAGAGCCCAGAAATTATCCCATGTCAATTAGTATTTGACAAAGAAAGCAGGAGCATAAAATGGGGTAAAAAATAGCCTCTTCAATAAATGTTTTGGGAGATCTGGACAACTACATGCAAAAAAAAAAGAAAGAAAGAAAGAAAGAAAGAAAGAAAGAAAGAAAGAAAGAAAGAAAGAAAGAAAGAAAGAAAGAAAGAAAGAAAGAAAGAAAGAAAGAAAGAAAGAAAGAAAGAAACAAGACCATGAATTTACACCATAAACCAAAATAAACTCAAGATGGATAAAAGACTTAAATATAAATTGTGTCACCATAAAAGTCGTTGAGGAGAACATAGGCGAGAAAACTCCAGCTATCCCACACAGCAACATTTTTGCTGATAGGTCCCCTAAGCCAAGGGATATAAAAGAATGAATAAACAAATGTGACTACATCAAATTGAAAAGCTTCTGCACTGGTAAAGAAAACATCAGCAAAGTGTAAAGGGAACAAAGTTCATGGGAAAACATATTTTCCAGTGATAACTCAGACAAGCATTTGGTCTCCAAAATATACAAAAACTCACACACCTCCACACCAGGAAGACAAACAATCCAATTAAAAAATGGGCAGAGGAACTGGACACTTCTCTACAGATGACATATAGTGGGCTCATAGACATAGGAAAGTATGCTCAACATCACTAGCCATCAGAGAAAGGCAAATTAAAACCCCAATGATATAACACTTCACACTGTTCAGAACTGCCATCATTAAAAATTCAACAAACAACAAGTTTTGGAGAAGTTGTGGAGAAAAGGGAGCTCTGGTACAATGTTGGTGGGAATGCAGACAGGTGCAGCCACTGTGGAAAACAATATCGAATTTCCTCAAAAAACTAGAAATGGAACTGCTTTTTTATCCAGTGATTCCACTGCTGAGAATATACACTAAGAATCTTGAAACACTAGTTTGAAAGAAGGTATGCACCCCAATATTTATAGCAGTGGTATTTACAGTAGCCAAGTTCTGGAAACAGCCTAAGTGACCATCAGTAAATGAGTGGGTCAAAAAACTTGGTGCATTTACACAATGGAATGCTATGCAGCAGAAAGAAGGAACTCTTACTCTTCTCGACATCAAGGATGGATGTGGAGAGCATTATAAGTTAAGGAAACCAGTTGGTGAAAAGCAAATACCATATGTTCTCACCTGTAAGTGGAATCTAATCAACAACACAAAAAAAGGAACAAAACAGAACCAGTGACATGGAAATAAAAAACTGATAGTAACCAAAGGGAGGGTGCAGGGGGACAACGAGAAAAAGAAGGATAAGGTTCAAGTCAAGGAATATGTATAAAAGACCCATGAACATGGACAACAGTGTGTGAATTGACTGTGTGAGTGAGGGATAGGGGGATGCATGGGCGGAGCAATGGAAAGCAAGTGGGAAAAATTGGGACAACTATAATTATGCAAAAATGAAAAAATGCTTTAATCACATATCTTTAATAAAGTTATCAATTATTATTTTTAAAAAAGAAAGAAAAAGCTAAAATGCTTTGTTTACACTAAAGTAGTACTGCAACAAATTTTAAAGGGTTTTTTTTTAAGAAGGAGGAGGAGGAGAAGAAGAAAAAAGAAAGAGAGGAATGTAGTCCAAACACTATAATAGCACTAAGTACATATGTATCAATAATCACCTTAAATTTAAATGGCTTAAATGCTCCAACCAAATAACATAAGATGGCTGAATGGATAAGAAAGTAAGACCCATATATATGCCGCCGCCAAGAGACACACCTCAGGTTGAAAGAAACCCATAGACTAAAAATAAAGGGATAGAAAAAGATATTTCATGCAAATTGGAAATATAGTAAGCAGGAGTAGCAATACTTATATATGACAAAATAGGCTTTAAAACAAAGGCTATAGTAAGAGACAAAGAAAGACACTACACAATGATATAGGGAACAATCCTACTAGAAGATGTAGCGCTAATAAACATGTATGCACCCAAAATATAAACAAAGTGTGTAAAGCAAATCTTGATGGGTATAAAAGAGAGATAGACAGAAATACAGTCATAGCTGGGGACTTTAACATTCATTGTCTTGAATGGATAAATCTTCCAGATAGAAAATCAACAAGGACACAGCAGCCTTAAATGGCACGTTTGGTGAAATAGATTTAATTGATATCTTTAGAGAATTTCACCACAAAGCAGCAGAATATACACACTTTTCAAGTGCACATGGAACATTTAGTAGACTAGATCCCATTAAGACACAAAACAAATCTTAATAAATTTAAGAAGTTTGAAATCATATCAAGCAATTTCTCTGACCACAATGCTCTGAAGCTAGAAATCAATCACCAAAGAACACTGAAAAACACATTAACATGTGGAAGCTAAAATACATGTTAATAAGCAATGAATGGATCAATAAGGAGATCAAGAAATTAATCAAGATACCTTAAAATAAATGAAAGTGAACACAACAATTGAAAATCTTTGGGACACAGGGAAAGCACTCCTAAGCAGGAAATTCATAACATTACAGTCCTATTTCAAAAAGAACAAGAAAAAAAATGAAAAAGTCCAATAAACAACTTAACTTTACACTTAAAAGAACTTGAAAAAGGACAAAAAACAAAGGCCAAAGTGAGTTGAAGGAAGGAAATAATAAAGATCAGAGCAGAAATAAATGAAATAGGGTCTAAAAATGATACAAAAATGAATGAATCCAAGAGCTGGTTCCTTGAAAAGATAAACCATATGGACAAAACTTTAACCATACTCATCAATAAAAAAAGGAAAGAACTAAAAAATTAAAATTGGAAACAGAAGAGGAGAAATGTCAACTAGCACCAAAGAAATACAAAGGTTTGTAAGTAATATTATGAACAATTAAACACCAACAAACTGGACTACCAGGTTGAAATGGGTAAATTCCTAGAAACATACAGTGTCCCAAACTAAATAAAGAGGAAACAGAGAATTTGAATAGACAGATTGCACCTATTGAAATTGAAGCAGTAATCAAAAAACTCTCAATAAATGAAAACCATGGACTGGATTGCTTCCTGGATGAATTTTTGCAAACATTCTGGGAAGAATTAACACCTCTGCTTCTCAAACTATTTCAAAATATTCAGGAGGATGGAAGGTTCCCAGTCTCCTTTTACAAGGCCAGCATAACCTAATTCCAAAACCAGGTAAAGAGACTACAAAAAAAGAAAATTATAGGCCAATATCGCTGATTAATATCGAAGCTAAAATCCTCAACAAAATATTAGCAAAATGAATATAACAATACATCAAAAAATGAAGGATCAAGGGAGATTTATTCCAGGAATGCAAGGTTGGTACAACATTCACAAATCAATCAATGTGATTCACCACATAAACCAAATGAAGGATAAAAACAAACAAACAGATAATCATGTCAATAGATGCAGAAAAATAATTTGATAAAATCCAGCAATGATTTATGATATACACTATCAGTACATTGGGAATAGGGGGAACATATATGAATAAATTAAAGGCAATATATGACTAAGCCCACAGCATCATACCCATCTGGTAAAAACTACAAGTGCTCATTCCCCTTAAGGTTGGGAACAAGAGAAGGATGTGTGCTTTCACCTCTCTTATTCAGCAGAGTACTGGAAACCCTACCACTGAGGCCAGACAAGAAGAGATAAAAGGCATCCAAATTGGAAAGGAAGAAGTAAAACTGCCTTTATTGGCAGAAGACATGATACTGTACATAGAGAACTCCAAAGATTCCACCAAACAAAAACTACTAGAAATGATAAATGAATTAAGCAACACAGCAGGATACAAAATTAATATCTAGAAATCAGTTGCATATTTATATGCTAATAATGAACTAACAGAGATGGAAATTAAGAAACAACCCCATTCACAATTGCTGTAAGAAGAATAAAATATTTAGGAATAAATCTAACCAAGTATGTAAAAAACTTGTATTTGGAAAATTATAAGACAATGAAGAGAGAAATTGAAGATACAAATAAGTGGATGCACATATTGTGTTTGTGGACAGAAAGAATTAATATAATTAAAATATCCATACTACACTAGCAATGTATAGATACAACCCAATTCCTATTAAGATTACAATGATGTATATCACAGAACTGGAACAAATACTTCAAAAATTCATATGGAACAACAAAGGCCCTGCATAGCAAGAGTAATCCTGAGAAAGAACAAAGTTGAAAGAATCATGCTACCTAATATGAAACTCCTATAAGGCTATAGTAACCAAAACAGCATAGTACTGGCATAAACACACACACAAAGATCAATGGAACAGAATAGAGAACCCAGAAGTAAACTCATACTTGTATAGTCAATTAATATTCAACTGAGGAAGTATGCATATACAATGGGCTAAAGGTAGTTTATTCAATAAATGGTGTTGGGAAAATTGGAGAGATACATGCAAAAAAATGAAACCAGGCCACCTTCTTAAACCACACATGAGAATAAATTCAAAATGGTCAAATACTTAAATATTAAATCCAAAACCATAAAGACTGTAGAAGAAAACATAGGCAACAATTTCTCAGACATTGCTTGTAGCAGTATTTTATTGGATATATCTCCTGAGGTAATAGAAACAGAAGAAAAAAATAAACAAATGGGACTACATCAAACTAAAAAGGTTTTTCACAACAAAGGAAAGAATCAACAAAATAAAAAGACAAACCACGATTTGGGAGAATATATTTGCTGATGCATCTGTAAAGGGCTTAATATCCAAAATTTGTAAAGAAATTATAAAACTCAACACCAAAAAAACAAACAAACAAACAAAAAAACAAAACCAACTAGATTAAAACATGGGCAAAGGACCTAAATAGACACTTCCCCACAGTGGACATACAGATGGCCAATAACACATGAAAAAAATACTCAACATCACTAATCGTTATGGAAATGCTAATTAAAACCACAATGAGCTATCATCTCACACCAGTCAGAATGGTTATAGTTAATAAAGCAAAAAACAAGTGCTGGAGAGAAAGTGGAGAAAGGAGATGCCTTTTGCACTGTTGGAGGGAATGTAGATTGGTGCAGCCACTGTGGAAAGCAGTATTGAGATAACTCAAAAATTTAAAAATGGCATTGCCTCATAACCTAGCAACCTCACTTCTGAAAATATATATGAGGAACAAAACACTAATTCAAAAGGATATAAGCACCTCTACATTCATTGCAGCATTATTGACAATCCCCAAGAAATGGAGGCAACCCAAGTGTCCGTCAGTAGATGAGTGGATGAAACAACTATGGGGCATTTACACAATGGAATATTACTTGGTCTTAAAAAGATGAAAGTTTTACCCTTTGCAACAGTATGGACATACTGGGAGAACATTATGCTAAGAGAGATAAGCCAGTTAGAGAAAGACAAATACCATATGATTTCACTCATATGTGGAATCTAATGAACAAGCTGAACTATTAAGCAATTAGAGACAGACTCATAGATGGATAGCAGGATGACAGCTAAGGTGGGGGAGGTTATTGGTAGGAAGAATTGAGCAAAAAGTAAAAAGAACTCATGGACATGGACAACAGTGTGGTGATTGCAGGGTGATTGGGAATTTAAGGGGAATAAATTTTAATGGAAAAATACAATAAAAACAAATAAAAAAGTAAGAAAAACTAAAATTTCTAAGAGAGTAGATGTTAAAAATTATCATCACTAAAAAAGTTTTTGCAAGTATATATTTTGAGGTATATTCACTAGAATTAATGCTGTGATCATTTTGCAAAATATGAGGTCTGTCCAGAAGGTATCCAGCTATGTAATATGAAAAATAGAGACATTTATTGAAGAAGATACAAGAAACACTGTACATAGGACAATGACTACTCAATTACCTTCAAAGTAGGCATCTTGGGACCTCACACAGTTTTCCCAATTGCCGTTAGCTGCCCTATCGTATTTTCCTGTATCTCTTCAATGGTCTGAAGTCTCTTCGCTTTCAAAGGTGATTTCAGTTTTGGGAAAAACCGGAAGTCACAGGTGCCAAATCTGTGTTGTAGGGGAACTGAGTCACCTGGGTGATTTGACATTTTACCAAGAAACTCTGCACAAGACATAATGCATAAGCTGGTACATTGTTGTGATGAAGCTGCCAATCACCAGTTGCCCGTAGCTGCAGCTTTATGAATCATCTGAATAGTTTCCATGGAGGAATGTTTAAGGTTAATGCAAAATTTGATGAAGATTTGTATTACAGTCATTTGCTCTACTCAGTCATTTTGAATGTGGTGGCTACACAGTACACATGCTCACTCAATGACATCTACCATCCCCACTGACTAACATAGTGAAGTTTTCATTGTTCATGCATGTGCATTCCTGCCCACTATGCTTGGCTGCCAGATTACATTAATGTTGCACAAACCATTCTTGTTATAATAACAATGGCTGGACTTTTTCCCCTACAGAACTCATTTACAAATATCTAATCTTTATTTTGTACACTTGAAGTTAACACAATGTTATGTGTCAATTATGTCATAATTTTTAAAAAAGAAAGCAATGTCTCCTGTTTGGGGGAAAATGGATTTAGACTATTATACCATCAAGATAGGGGCAATTGACCCTGATCATTAGCAGAAGGAAGGGATGTTTTTTCAAAATGGGGGCAAGATAATATTCTTGATATCTGAGTTATTTACACGAGTGCCTCTTTGTACACTCTTGCCCCACTTTTATGATAAGTGGAAAAGTGCAATAACCTTGGCCAAAGAAGAACATGGAAATCACTGGCTTAAGCCTCATCAGTAAACAGGCCTCAGTCATGTCACAGTGTGGTACAGTGGCCAGCTGAAGGGAAAGAAAATCTAGGATAAATAGTGGAGTGAGGTGATTAGTATCAGTTGTGGTCCTGAGACCAGCTGCAGAAGCATAAGCTGTAGTTCATTCCAAAAATATTTTTTCTAAGTTTCCCCAAGAAGAAAAGTCCACCAAAACCCCAAAGGAGCTACCTCCCAGACTTGCATGAAAAAAGAGTTTTGATCAGAAAAAGGAGTGAACAAGTGTTGGACACAAATTCCCCTTGAAGAAATGACTTGTCAGAGATGTTAAAAATTCTGTCAGCAGATATTCTACAACTTTTATCCCCTTCAAGAATAGCCTCAGTTGCAGGGTGAAATTTCACCCTTATTCAGTGACTGATTGAGGTGTATATGTGATGCAGCAACCATTTTTTCCCAATGTAGAAGAACTCTAACTAACCATTTTTCCCCAGATTTCCTTATGCAGTTGGTTATAGCTGTTGCTTTTGGAGCCTGCATTTTAACATCACTTCTGCCTCTGCCCAATTCTGTTTACTTCCCTTACCTTCTACAGGTACTGGTCCCCAGGACATTCCATAATAAACATTTTGTACAATAAATTCCGTTTCAGGGTCAAATTCCTAAATACTCTAACCTGCAACATCCCTACTATGGCTACAAATTTCTGTATTATTTGGAGTAAAAAACTAGGCTTCCTAGTAAATAATCTCATCAATAAATGAGATTCTTAAAGAAGATAAAAGTTTATTTAAGCTCACCTAATTATCTGAGATAAGTAGTTTAGGTCAGTAGGCAACACCATTTCATGTGGATATTTAGATATAAAGGCAGTTTTGGTCTTGTTTCTCTGCCAAAGCAGAGATTTTTTATTAATTTTTTATTGATGTTCAAGTACACTTTTGTTCATTTCCCCCCCACCAATCTCCTGTTCCCCCACCCTTGAACCCACCACCCTTCACTTTGTCCATGAGTCCCTCATATATGTTCCTTGACCACCCTTCCCCTGTTTCCTCCATCTTCCCCTCTCCCTCTTCTCTGTTCGATGTGTTTGTTCTTTGCTTCAATGCCTCCAAAAGTAGACATTTTAATGTGGAATTCATAGAACCATCAAGGATGTCTAAGAGTAAAATTCATAGAATCTATAGTATTGGAAGTCCTAGCCACAGTGATCAGACAAGAAAAAAAAATGCATCAAAATAGAAAATGAGGAAGTAAAACTGTTATTGTTTGAACATGATATGATTGTGGACATAGAAAATCTCATAAACTCTACTAAAAGACTACTCAACCTAATAAGTAAATTTGGCAAAACAGAGGGATGCAAAGTTAATATTCAGAAATCTAAGGCATTTTTGTACACCAACAAAATGCCAGAATCATAAATCAGGAAAAAATCCAATTCACTATAGCAACAATAACAAAACAAAGTACCTAGGAATAAACCTTACCAAGGTAAAAGACCTTTACTCAGAAAACTACACAACACTGCAGAAGAAAATTAAGGAAGATGCAAATAAATGGGAGCATATACCGTGGTCATGGATTGGAAGATTTAACATCATCAAAATGCCCATACTACCCAAAACCATTTATGGAATCCATGCAATGCTTATTAAAATACCAATGACATATTTCACAGATATTGAACAAACAATTCAAAAATTTATGTGGAACCATAAATGACCCCAAATAACTGCAGCAATTTTGAGAAAGAAGAATAAAGTTGGAGGGATCACAATGCCCGATATCAAACTATACTACCAGGATACTTTAATCAAAACAGTCTGGTACTGGCATAACAACAGACAAATAGATCAACGGAACAGAATAGAGAGCCCAGAAATAAGCCCATGTCTCTATGGTCAATTAATATTTAACAAAAGAGGCAAGAGTAAAATGGAGTGAAACTAGCTCTTCAACAAATGGTATTGGAACATCTGGACAGCTACATGTGAAAAAATGACACTCAACCACCAGCTTACACCATGCACAAAAATAAACTAAAGGTGGATAAAATAATTAAATATAAGTCGTGAATCATAAAAACCCTAGAGGGGAGCATAGGCAGGAAAATCTCAGATATTCCATGCAGCAATATTTTCACTGATATGTCCTCTAGAGAAAGGGGCATTAAAGAAAGAATAAACGAGTGGGACTTCATCAAAATAAAAGGCTTCTGCATGGCTAAAGAAAGCATCAGCAAAATAAATTCAAAAATTAAAAAAATTATTTTAATTTCACCAACCTCTAGCTATAATTTAGCATTTTCTTAATTTATGAATGTGGGTCAAGAACCACAGTAGCGGTAACCATACCTGCAATTTTCAACACAAAAATTATAATACATATTATAAAGTCACACACACTCTTGAGACACATTTTAGTTGTAGATATTTAAAAATATCATTTATACTTTCTACTACCTTGGAAGTACTATACTTATCATAGCTGCTAAAATATATATTTGTTATAGAAGCACATATGTAGTGCAAGTACCTGAAATTAGTCTTTTTTTATTGTACTCTTAGTGTCGGACATCAAGCTCTTGATTGTCAAGGCATTCATTTCAAAGACATCTATCTCAAATAAACACATTGTCAACTCCTAGCTAAACAAGATAAACACCAAGGACTTCGCCCCCCGCCTCCCATGCATGAAGTTCCTCTTTTAGAAAGCCCTGGGTAACCTACATAACAGACTGAGTGACCCCCCTTTTCCCTTCTGGTGCACCAATCCCCTCTCTTCTGTTTTAAATCCTCCAGTAAAGAGTGAAACCCTAGCCACCTTGCACCCTGCCCTTGAACCACACATAATAAAGGCAGAGCCCCCAGGATTATATCCTCCCTCTTCTGTCTATCCCTCTCTTTCTCTCTCCTTTTGACCTCTCTGCATGGCTCTTGGTCATGCAGTGCACCCTCCAAGGCCTGTAAGTAATTAAGCTTGATTTTTTTTCAAAGTCCCCTGATTTAACCTTGATTTTATTAGATGTACTCTGATGGTTGCTGCTGAGGTATATCTTGTAATCATATTATGAACCACAAGTACTGGTCCAGCCACAATTTTGGCTCTGGTTGGGTAAATGTCTGTCGGGGGTTGCCACAATAAGTATGTGTCTCAAACATTCTTAGCTGATAATATTACTATCAATAAGCTGAGCCCAACACAACATTAGAACACTAATTTGTCATTACAGTATATTTATAATCATATTTCAACATTATTATTAATCCAAAACTTGGTGACTGTTTAAAAGTTTATTCTTAAAGAGATGCATAGCCTTCACTGGACTGCCAAAGAACTCTTCACCTGCTTGATGGTCAAAGTTGGATCATAAATTCACAAACCAGCTCAAAGTAGGCAGGGAGAGAGTAGGGGAAGTATCCTACTGCTGTAATGCTCTGGTCAGTAAATGTCACATATTGCTTACACTCAAATTCCATTCATTAGAACTTAGTCTCATGACCACACTTACTTGTAAGGGAGGCTAGGAAATGTAGTATATCATGGAAGTCACGAGGCTATAGTTCTATTACACTGAAGAAAGGAAAACAGAGTTGATAAATTCCAAACAATCTATATGACTACTCTTTCACATCCTGTTCCCCAACAACTTTTCTCCCCTTTGTTCTAAAAGTTTACCCTGAGATTTTTTGTTTGTTTTTCTAGGTAGGAAGATATTTTTTCTCCTTTCCTCCATACATATGTTTATTTCTTTTCCATGTCTTCCTGCATTGACAAAGACTTCTAGTATAATGTTCAATGAAACAATGATAAAGAAAATATCTGTCTTTTATCCAGCTTAGTAGATATTCTGATGTAAATTTTCACTACTAAGTGAAATATTGGTACAGTTATTTTATGGTTTACCTGTATGAAGTTAAGAAAGTTATACTCTATTTTGCTAGCTTAAACATAGATTTATAATGTGAATAGTGGTAGTCCTTCATAATCTGGTCACAGATGTGAAAAACTGAATGAGATTTGGTCTCTAATGAGATATATGAACTATTTGAGGAGCAATGTCTTGCTAACAACTGAATTAGTCTTCCCAGAACAACCTCTGATTCAATTCACAGGAATTTTAGTAAAGGGTCTGTATAGCATTAACTTTGGCCTCTGGAGGTAGGGTCTGAACTAAAGAACAGAAGACTAAAAACCAGGAACCCCACATTACAAGCCTAGTTCTAACACTAGAGCACTCTCTGATATTAACCAATAAGAGTGAAACAACTAATATTTATAGGACTTTTATTGTATGTCAGGATCTGTGATGAGCACATCACATACTTTGAAGAATCGAATGTTCACAAAAATCTGATTATATAGATATTATTAATGTTCTCATTTTATATTTGTGGAAAATAAGATGTACAGGGCTTAAATACCTTATCTAAGGTCACAAAACAGTGCAAGCAGAAAAACCAGGATTATAATATAACTTCAGTAAAATCAAAGTCTATGTTAACAATGAATGTCCTGTACCTTAAGTCACATTTTTTATTTGGGCCTCCAATTTCTTATCCATAATATCAAAGAGTGAACTATTCCAGGGGTAAGAAAACCTACATGAAAATGGGTCCTTTGAGAAAAAAAAACCTAGAAATATTTGTGGGCTACATATTTTGCTACACAGTACATATTTATTTATTTTAAATGGAAAACACAATATTTGCAACAACACTTATGTATTTGTTGTTATTTCTCTTCACTAAAAGGTTTCTTTTTTAGCTAGAATTTCATATTCTACATTATTAATGTTCACTGTACTATTTTAAAAGATTTTACTTATTTGTTTTTAGAGAGAGGGAAAGGGAAGGAGAAAGAGAGGGAGAGAAATATCAATGTGCCCCCTCACGCAACCCCTCCTGCGGACCTGGCCCACAACCCATGCATGTGCCTTGACTGGGAATCAAACCAGCAACCCTTTGGCTTGCAGGCCTGTACTCAGTCCACTGAGCCACACCAGCGAGGGCCTCACTGTACTATTTATGTGTACTGAATTCTGATACTAGGATTTTGAATATGAATTGTCTGAGAAGATATTATTTGAGTGGTTGGGGTAGGATGGCATGCACAGGCAAGGGGAGATTGTTGAAGAACCTAGGGAAAAAGAGGTATCAAACTTCAGTGAGAACAAAGACAAAAGGTCAGATTAACAAAGACATTTATACTTGAACAAGTGGGGCAGGTGTGTAACATTTGTAAATAAGTCCAATTGGGGTACAGAAAAAGAGGAGGATAAAATATAATGTGAGTGAATGACTTGTTTTCTCTATTTCCAACTTGTAAATTAGCAATGATGGAATTTTTGAGGGACAAGGGGAGTTAAACTTCTACAGGAATAATCGCCACTTTCTTTCTTGTTCTTTTGTCCAATACTTAAGTTACAAAAGCCACTTTCTTAACAGTAGTTCTCAGTCTGTGACTCAGCTCTATAGTGGAAATACCTTCTTACATCTCACCAAAGACAGTTTGGCAAGTACAAAAAGAAGTGTTCTGATAGGATAGAGGAAAGAGGATTGAAAAATACACATATAAGTCATTGTATTGTATTGTTTTATATTCATTGATCTTGATATTGGAATACTGGCACATGAGGACATGACATGAGTTTTGACTATTCCCTAGAGGGTAGAGAAAGGACATTTGCCAGCCCATTCAAATACCTTGGAGTTAGCAAATTGAGGGATTTTTCTGACAAAGATAAACTACATGGGGCTTTCCCGTGCTTTGGGCAATGAGATACTTGTTGGCTATCTGAATGGTCAGACACAGAAGTGACCTCTTCCACACCCAGTACTGTTGGGCTAGGATCCGATCTCTACCCCTGCCTAAGGGAAGTCACTTTTGAGCCCACATTGATCACAAGAGGATATACTATTTACTCTCCATTGAAATAAACACATGTTTTTCTCCAAAACCAATGGCAGGAAGTATCGATCAAATCGGGTGGTAAAGGAAAATAATTGTCTCATGTAATTCCAGAACAAGGGACTTCAGCAACAGCTACATCTTTGGCTCCTTGTTCACCTGCATTGTATTTAGGAACAAAGCACCCACTTCTGTAAAAGTGCTTTAACCTGTGAAATTTTCTGGGTCATTTGAAAATCTCTATCTTCCTTACGGGAGAACCCGTTTGACATCAAAAGCATAAGCAACAAAATAAATAGATAAATTGGACTACACTAAAATTGAAAATTTTATGCATAGTACATGTGCCAGGTACTGAAGTGTATTCCCCTCAAAATTTATATGTTGAAGCTATAACCCTCAGTATGACCATACTTGGAAATAGAGCTTTAGATGGCAATTAGTGTAAATAAAGTCATGAGTAGAGTTCTTTTTTTAATGGTGTTCAGTTACACTTGTCCACACTTTCACCCCATTATTCTCCCCCATCCTAGCCACCCACACCTTCCACATTCAATCTCCCCCCCCCATGTTGTCTTTGCCCATGGACCCTTTATACATGGTCCATGATGACCCTTCCCCTTCTTTGTCCCATTAACACCTTCCCCCCACCCCGGTTACTGTAAGTTTGTTCTTTATTTCTATGCCTCTGGTTATATTTTGCTTGCTTGTTTGTTTTGTTGTTTAGGTTAGACATATAGTTGAGATAATGTGGTATTTGTCTTTCACTGTCTGGATTTTTTTCACTTAGCATAATGCTATCCAGTTCCATCCATCCTGTCATGAAGTATAAGAGTTCCAGGGTTCTAATCCAATAGGTTTGGTGACTTTTCAAGATGAGGAAGTGATTTCTCTCTGTCTCTGTTAGGTAGCAGCTAAGAATGAGTGGCTGGAGGGGAAATAAAGCAGGGTCCTCACCATTAAAATCTAATGAAGGATTTAAAACAGGAGGCTAGAAGCAAAAGGGAGGCAAGTTTCACCTGTTGATCCAGCAGTCCTGAGCTCAATCCGATAAGATTGCCAGGCATTCTGAACATCACAAGCAAAATTATGATAGCAGGAGGAAGGGAGGCATTGAAATCCTGTGTGTATCACCTCCACTAGCTGGGAAAGAAAACCTTTGGAACTGGATATTAATCCCAGGTTCTAGAAGAGAGAGAGGAGGAGAGGAAGCCTAGAAGTTGGATAAAGTATATAACTTCTGGACCCCAAAAGTCAGGGCACTCAGATTAGCTGAGCACCCACTTGTAGCCAGGTGCTCAAGTGTATAGAACAAACTTACTAACAACTTTATTTCCTCTATACATAGGGCATTCAGATTAGCTGAGTGCCTACTTGCAGCTTTGTGTGCGTATGTACTTCATAAATATACTTGCTAATTTGTTTCCACTATATGTGTTGTCTCTTGCTTGAATTCATCTCTTGCAAATAAGAAAAGAACCAAAGAGTGGCTGGGAACCCTCTGACTTTGGTCTCCCCAATAACATCTTCACATGCAGGCACCAAGAAAAGGTCATATAAGAATACAGATAGAAAGTGGCCACCTGCAATCCAGAAAAAAAAGCCCTGACTGGAAATTGAATTAACTGTACCTTAATCTTGGGTTTTTCAGCCTCCAGAATTGTAAAAAAGTAAAAATTCTGTTGTTTAAACCACCTAGCAAATGGTATTTTGTTCTGGTAGCTGGAGTAGATTAATACAACATTATAGAAATATTTATGTCATATGTCCAAGAGTGCATGGAAAAGTAAGGTAACAGCAAGGTTTAAATACAAGTCTGTTCACCTGCCAAGTCCCAACTTGTCCCATTTCAACAAATATTTGGGAAACTGATGTTTTGCCCAAATGTAAAGAAGATATTCATGTCACTCTCACCGACCTCTCTGAAAGTGTCCTCTCCCTTAAAACTTTCTTGGATCACCCAAAGAGCTATATAATCATGCCCATGGGAGAGCCAGCATTATATGCAGCTATGCTAGGTGGAGGAGGTCACTGTGGTATGATGGGCATAAGGGACAACTGCTAGTACCAGTGGGAACATATAATAAGTTTCCTCTTTCACCTCCAAATTATATGAACAGTGAACTTGAAATTGACACCTTGGAGCTTTACCTTTAAAGCAAATCTAATTCACCAAGACCATGAGAGTGCTCACTATGAGGTTATGGGTAAGTTCCACCAACTTCTTGATCTGCATCTGCATATGACTCTTGATTTCCTTCTGGGATACAGAAACATTGGAGAAGTATGTTTCATAGAGGGTATTGACATGTTTTGGCATAATCCAATAACTTCACCACTGGTTTCATCCATTTCTCAATTAAGAGAATGTTTCCCATTGACCATTCCAATTTCTTCTTTGGAAAATTCAGTGACTAGATCAGTTGCTGAATGCCCTGCTGGATCTCTGCCATTGGATATCTGTCAGGTTGAACCCACAACTCCTATAGGATGTGAGTTTGGGAGCTAGTGCAGGTCCTAAGGGATAGCATGGCCAAAGCTACATAAATGTTCATAGGGAAAATAAGATGTTCCAATATGGGATCTCCAGAATGCACCTTCAATAAGGTTGGATGCAATGTGGACATTGTGGAATAACATCTTAAAGAGAGTATCACTTTGTTGGGGGAAATAGTAGATAATTACTTTACCTTCAGAGCTGTTAGTGGTGCACAATAAAATGTATTATGCATCCCAAGTACCAAAATAATCAATAGAGGGCTGTGACATTTTGGAAGAAAGGTAATTTATAAGAGGTGAGATAAGAGAACCATTGTGGGAAATTAACTGGATGGAACATTACCTGAGTCAGAGACACCTAATTACCACCAATCATAACTAATAAAACGAAAGCAAATATTTCATAGTGTGCTCACAAAAGGTTGGGAGAAAAGCTTTCTTCCCTGAAAAACTTACAATATCTCTAATAGGGGCAGGAAGTAAGAGATATGGTTTGCCAGGTCCACAGTAATTGCTCTATAGACTCATTCAGATGTAATAGTAACATTATGAAAGTACTGTGAGTACATTAAATTTATGGAAATCAAACTATTTTTATTTGAACCAGCCTATTTGAGCCAGCCTTTTGAAGAGGGAGAAATCCTTAGGTAAAAGAAGCAATCCCTCTGCATACATTATTCTTTGTAGATTAAATTTTTATGTGGTGTTTTTCTTTAATTTGGTATTTTCTTAAGATAAAAATCTATAAGAGATAAGACAACAGGACACATGTACTTTGGCTAAAAGTACAAAAAATAATTATTTTCACAAAATATGTTTAATTAGAGTAGTAAGGTGTTTTATGGAGTCATGTACAAAGTCAAAGACTGAAATTCATGCATGTGTGCAGTGTATGGAACCACTAGTGTATTTTTAAACATGAAGATTAAAATGTTACTGTGTTTTAGATCTTTTTGACCATTATATCATCAAAAAAGTAATTTCTAAGTTGCAAAGTGTTTAACACTATTATTCTTATATCCGAGTGTATTATTTTTTTTAATTATTAGAAAGGAAGCCAAAAAAATATGATGCAAGATGCTATTAGCCTGAAAGAGTACAAAGCAATGGAGTAAGGGAATCAGTTGTGGAACTTCCAATGACTGTGGACATGAATGGTCATAAGAAAGAGATCCATGGAGTCATGACAGATCTTTTTCTTCAGCTCTCAATCCTCTTCCTGGGTAATATAATCCACTCCCGGGACCTCAAATTCCACCCCACAAAACTACCTACTCCAGTCCATATTATTCTCCTGAGTTCCCAACCATTTATGTAACTGCCTATTAAATATTACACCATGATATTCTACACATACTTTGATCTCAGAGTTTCAAAAGTAAAATAATCTCCTCAAGCCTGCTCCTTCTGCTTCATTCCATGTCTTGGTGTATCATCACTGTCCACTGAGACTTCCATGCCAGAAATGTAGGAGTCATCCTAGGAGTTTCCTTCATTCTCATTCCCCACATCTGATGAGAGTACTACTACTTAAATACCAGTCAAAATTCATCTTTCCCTTTTTACTGTCACTGCCTCAGATCATGGTCTGAACTACTCCATCAGTGCCTAGTAGGTGACTTTATTCTCTCCCATGTCAACCCTCCTAATTGTAGCCCTGTAGCCAATAGCCACGTGTTAGCAAAACCTTATTTCTGTAAACTCACAGAGGCTAGTAGGAAGTTAACTATCAGGTGACCACTTTTAGACATTGGCCTCTGGAGCTAGGAATTTGGAGCCCATGGTTATTTGGGATTCTGACTTGCTAATAGAAATGCTCAAGGTTTCCAAAGAGAAAAAATGTACTCACAGCACATGCCAAAGAATCCACTTGCATTTCTCAGAAAGCAAATCTGTCCATCTTTATAACATGTCAGGTATTGCAAAAGTAGAGCACTCTTCAGTTACTCATTAATCCTAGTGTTAACCCTGAGATGATATTTTCAGAGCTGATGCACTAAACCAAGGCCAAAAGGAACAAAGTGAAAGATGATGTGCATGGATATTTGAAAGATTGCTCTGGTTGCGAGATACTTTATCTATAGCAAAAGAAAACGGATTGTCACAATTGACCAGTGTCCATATGTGTGCAAGTAAATGTGTGTTTTCAGCAGGAAGAATGAAGACCAGGGACAAAAGGGCCAAGAGGCAGCAGGACAAAGACTGTTCTCCCTATCAGAGCAAAACAATGTTGGGATCATCAGCCTTTTGATGGAAAGGTACACACAGGTAGAGGTTTGGTAAACCTTTCTCACAGGTGTTGTAGAAATCATTTATGCATTGGTTTGGAGGATATGATGTCTAAGTAACTTACATCCCTAGACTTCTGATGCTACACACATCTATGTCTGCTGAGGGGGAACAAGTCCTGTTCTCTGGTTACTAAAATCCTCTGTGCTATCCCCTGGGACACAGGACTCCAACAGGGAATGTAGTAGAACTCAAGGACAGCAGAATCAAAGAATTCACTCTTTGTTATTCACTGTGTATTCAACTGTGTGCTTCAGTAGTAGAAGTAACAGCAGTGACAGTAGTTACATCAACTCCTGTTTATTGAGAATTTACCATGTGAAGGGAGTGGCATGAAGAATATAATGTCAGACACTGACTGCTTCAGGGCTTCATTAAGGATGTGTATATTCTGTGAGGGGTTGAGATAAGTCTAGTTTGAGATAAGTCTAGGTTGCATTATGTGGTGCGGCTTGGAAGCTGGGTTAAATTGTCCAAAGTTACCTTGAGGGCAATAGAAAGTCTCTGTGGGATTTTGACAAGTAGGCGACTAGATATAGGGTGATTGTGCCATGACATTGTTTCATCTCAAGGAAACATAGAGGGAGCTCTTACTATGTGAAATGTGTCACACTCAGGACTGGGATTTCAGAGGTGAGTGTTAAATATCAGCCTTGAACCTAAGGGATCCTTCTAACTACCTGACACCCACTGCCCAAACTGAACAGGAAAGGGCACACCTCACATGGAGGATGGTCACTGATGCATGTGTCCCTTCCCAAGGCAATGGAAAGCTCAGATCTCCCAACACTGATGTCAGTCCATACTTACCCCTGATATACCACACACAGTCTGCTCTCTCAGCTCTAGGAAGTTGATGCAGTAGAAACAGGCAGACAGTCTAGAAAGAAAACCTCCAAACCTGTGCCCTCTGGTGGCATAGTCAGACAATGGCACTGCACATGTTCTGCTGCATCTGCTGCTGCTGAACTTTGTTAGCCAGTAGTAATGGAAGGAAGGGGTCTATTGCTGGCAAATGACAAAGGCCGCCTTCCCCTGAAGACTCCTCTGTCTGAGCTCTGGAGTCCTGTGCTCCTGTCATGTCTTTGCCGCCTAGTAACGGTGAAAATTGGGACAAGTAACTTAATATCCCAGAACTTCAGTTTCTTCACCTCTATAGTGGAATGGTTAACAATCCACACACCATATGGTTATTGGGAGTGTCAAGTGAAATTTAGAGGTTGTGTTTGGAAGCTTCTATATAGTGCCTTGCTCATAGCAAGAATCCAGTGCCTGTTAATTCTCTTCCCATTCAACTACTATCTTGATTCTCTTCTTCCACCTCAAGCCTTCACAGTCCGTGTACTGCACCCCAACCCCATTCCTAACTACTGATCTGTTTTGCTTTCTGGAAATGCATTCTCCTTAAGATTAAATAGAGTAATTGACTGCTAATGTGTAAGATACTCTTTAAAACATAAATAAAACAATAATTTCAGTCTTGCGTAATGCTGTCAGAGATCGTTCATTGACTACAGAATCTCTAGAATATGTAACCATATGAATACACTCAATCAAATATAAAATTATGTTTCTCCCCCTTTGGATGAATAACATCATAATCCATTCTCACACAAATTTCTCAGAATTTTGTTTTAGAAATTCCATAGATCAATGTTCCACAGTGTTTTTAAATGTTACTTTTTAAATTTTTTATGTTGTCCCCCTTTTTCCTCCATTATTCTCCCCTACCCTGCCCACCCCTCTCCCACATTCAATCTTATAATGTATAAGTATTTTTCTTCTACTTTTGACTTGATATTTTTTCTCCACCTCAGTCTGGAAGTTAATAATGGGTTCTTACTCTAGTTATATGTTTGGAGGTATTAATGGGTGTAGGGTGGTGACATTATGAAAACTAGCTTTTTATTGCAATTTAGGTTTCACAAGCATGGAAATTATGGGGTATTCGAGCAAGAGAGAAACAGTCTCATTGGACAAAAAGAGGACTCTTCTGTCAGCAAGGGAAGTTCAAGTGGGTATTTTGGGCTTGAACCTCCTTTAATTCTCTCAAGTTTCCTATTCTTTTTTATTATTGACTTGAGAGATAGTGATAGATAGAGGTAGATAGATAGATAGATGGTAAATAGATAGATAGATGATAGAGAGAGAGAGAGATGATGATAGATAGATGATAGATAGATAGATCAATTTGTTGTTCCACTTATTTATGCATTCATTGGTTGATTCTTGATTCTTGTGAGTGCCCTGACCAGGGATTGAACCACAATTTTGGTGGATTGGGGGACAATGTTCCAACCAGCTGACCTACCCAGCCAGGGTCTCAATGTTCCCATTCTTAAGTTATCTCTTTTTTTATTTCAATGACTAGCTTTGATAAAAGTGACCAGTCAATTCTGGGAAATCAATTAATTCTGAAATTTGGTAATTCACAAGATCAAGTCCTGAGTATACAATGTCTGGCAGAAGAAAGGTTTCCTTGAGTACGGTTGGTAAGGTAATAATATGGGTGTAATAATTTATAGTTTTAATTTGAAAATGTCATCTAAAATGTCATATGGTGTGCTTGAGTGTGCTATTGTTATGTAACAGAATTACATGTTAATGATTTTGTAATAAAAAAGAGCTTTATCTGTGCCAGACCCTGTATATTTGGCTAATTTAACCCTCTATCTGCATTATATAAGAAATTCTATTTGCATGTTGACTGTTCAGTATATACTTTGAGCACTCAAGCTGAGAATTTAACGTTTTGATCATGTCATTCTTTTTCTTAAGTATTCTTATGCCATCAGAAGCTTTCAATTCATGGCACAAACTCTGAATTCCTTATAACATTCAGATTTCTCTGTATGGCAGCAGTGAGGTTCTCCAAAGCCATGCCTTCAAGACTCTATATTTTAGAGGACCACTTATTAGTTGTTTTGTCACTTCATTTAATTTTATGGGTTTCATTATTTCATTTTATATTCCTCTTCTAGAATGTAAATTGGGCTTCCCACTGACTTTACACCAAGTAGACCTGATAATAAACTGTAAAGTTTTATAATATCCTTAAATTTTATTGCATGAAACCTAATTCCTCATATCAATTTTTGTATCAAGCAGATATCATAGCTGTAAACAACAGTAACTGCCAGTGGATATCCTTAACAGAAAATACATTTGTTGGAGGATTTAACTGTACACTTAATGAATAAGAATGTCAGAGAATCTTCCTCATTTTGAACGGAAGGAGATGTGGAAACTAAGTTATAAATCTACCTTGGTTCTTGGAAATTGTTTAATGGTTTAACTGAATTTCCATTGGAAGCAACACGATTATAAAATAGGTAATAAAAAGATATAAGGAAGAAGTATGTGTGTAGACCTATGCAAATGGGAATAAAGTATGAAGGTATTTGTGTTCTATGTGAATTTTCACCAAACGGCAACATCATCAGTGTAAAAGTTTAACAATCAATTGGATAGAAAGGTGCATTATGTAAATATCAGTGGGCATCCCCCCCAGATATGTCCATCTTCATTTAATGTTTTCATAAAAGAGTGCCTATGCCAGCTGGGATGGAATTTATGCATTGGCTCAGAAACATTGGCCTTTATTTAACATGCATGATCTGACTACAGCTACATTGGATATCAACAAAATATGGAAATTGGGCACCATTTGTCAGGGGTCTAGAGAGCTACCTGGTTTTAGCTTGGTTACTGCTGACTACTTCTATAATGGAAGGCACATTGTTTTTTGTTTTTTTTTTCTCTCACAGTAATAGACAGAGACCCTAAATAGAGTCTCACCTTGCTTTCCCAGAATTATTTTGCCAAAGCTACAATCCAAGGATTTATAAACCATCATATCTATCACCATAATATTCTACATAGCATCTTTTCTGATCAAAAATTTATCTCACACCAACATATAGCAATGGGCTGATATTCATGAAATACATGGCTCTGACCACTGACCATGTTTCCCATCACCATGAGGCAACTGGCTTAATGGAAAGTTCAGTGGCCTCTAGATAACCCAGTTAAAGAACTAACTAGAAGACATCATCTAATAGGGCAGGACAATGACCTCTGTGATGGGGTATGTTCTCTAAATCAGCATCCAAGATATGGTGATGTTTCTCCCATAACCTGGATCCGCAGGTACAGGAATCAAAAAGTGAAAGTGTGTGTGAATTCTTTAACTATTGCCCTACTAATCCACTAGCACAATGCTTGCATCCTGTTTTGATGAACTAAGCTCTTTCATTTCAAATGCCTTAATTTTCAAATAAATGAATGCTTCCACTGTGGGAGTCAATGATGGTGTCATTGAACTTGTAGTTGACATTACCTTACCACCTGGCCACTTTGGGTTACTCATGTCACTGAATCAATATGAAAAAAAGAGTGGGGTTGGACTAATAGGTCCTGATTATCAAGATAAAATTTCATTGCTGCACAAAATGAGGGTTTGTAATGCATGAGTTTCCTAGGAATATCTCAAAGTACACCCATGTCCTGTGGCTAAAAATGGAAAATGACAGGTCTTCACACAAACAAGACTACTAATGATCCAGAACTTCGAGGAATGAATAATTGAACCACTCCACCAGGTCAGCAACTTTGACCAACTAAGTGACTTGCCAAGGACAATGGGAATATGGAATAGTTAGTGGAAGAAGATATTTGTAGATACCTGTTATGACCACCAGACCAGGTGCAAAACACAGGACCGAAAGTCATCTGTATTTCTTCCTGATTTTTATATCAATATATCTTAATTTATATTAACCATTTTCATTTACCTTCCTTTCCTCTATTCCTTCCTATTTACATAAGATGTGTTAATTATGGTTAACTTTAATTTCAGTGTACATGTTAAAGGATATGAAAGGGAACTCAGTAAAAATGAACATTACAAATGATGGATAAAGGAACATTGTTTTGTTTTATGAAGAAGGTTAGCATATTCTTGTTGTACATAAGATAGTTGAGTTGCATCATGATAAGTGGAAGACTTTGTTCTTTTCTTTACTTGGAAGTGTATGTGGGTGCCAAGTTGACAAGGACTGGAATATGGAAGCTCTGTACCATGTGACCTTGGCTAATAAAATCTTTTTCCCAGAATTCTTTGCATGTTTCCAGTTAGAGTTCACCTACATAAGTTTTGCCTAAGGTTTGGAAAGGAGGAATGAAACAGTAGCTATGTTTCACTCTTGAAAGGATGTTGTAGGTCAGGAGCCCTGTTGTGGGCCACACATTTTTGTGCATCTGCTGGTCCCCCTTGTTGGCAATGGCAGTACCCAGGCCCATAGCTTAAGCTATCAGGGTCGTATTCCTCCAGCTTCTCTAATTTCTGGACCAGGTTCAAGAGGAACTTCATAGCAAGAATTCTACTGCTCCCACAGGTCATCAATGGCAGCAAAGTTTTAGACTTGATGATAAACAAACACCAACGTGGGTTCCAATGCGAAAAAGGAAAGCTACAGCTTCCAACTTGTTTTCATGTTGCCATTTCCCCTATATTTCTCCAGTTGATATTCATTCTTCCTTCCTGACCAAGTGTCCAATGATTTAAGGATTAGCACCAGAAACCAAAGAGACAGCTGAACTAAGACCGTTTTAACAGTTTCCACAATAGTGTAAAGTCAAATCTTTATTATAAACCCTCTCTCCTGGAGAAAGGGTCAAGAGCCCTCTGAGAGAAAAAGGATGTTTTAAGGATGCAAAGTAGAAACTGTGCTACCTAGTCAAGGGTCATTTGAAATCCACCTTAAGTCTTCCTCTTCCTTTCTTAAGAAAATCCCACCCATTGTGACCTCTACTGATTCTTTCAGCTACACAGTCTGTAGCAAATATAGTATATGTAAAAAAAGATAAATTATTTATAGATAAATTTCACATTTAACCTGTTCTCCCACACAGAATTTTTACTCCTTATTTCTTGGGACTGTGGCACTTCTTTGTCAGTCCCTGGTAACACTTTTTGTGTGTGTGTTGTTTCCAGCTTTATTGAGGAATAATTTATAAATAAAATTATACATAATTAAGTTATACAAGTATATAAGATGATGATGATTTGCTAGAGGAATACCTTGTGAAATGATCACCACGATCAAGTTAATTAACATTTATTTGATGGTTTTTAATAATGTATAAATTCTTAGAAGGATGATAAAAGAAAATGATGAACTGGTACTTGAGGACCTGCAAGATGTAAAAATTAAATTTCCAGGGGTCAAGGAGCCAATAAGCTCCACCATTGAATTTATCTTTAAGTCAAATGAATATTTTATTAATGAAGTTCTGATGAAAATATGCTGCGTACCACCTGACCCCAATGTTTCTGATCCCTTCTTCTACAAAGGGCCAGAAATAACCAGCAGCATGGGGTGTGAGATCTATTGGAAAGAGGGGAACAAAGTTACTGTGAAAATTAACAGGTTACAAAAGTGCGAGGGCAGTGGATGTGGAATATCAGCCACTAGGAATGTACCCAGCTATTCTTTCTT
The DNA here is from genome assembly GCA_004026545.1 of Mormoops blainvillei. Taxonomy (NCBI): domain Eukaryota; kingdom Metazoa; phylum Chordata; class Mammalia; order Chiroptera; family Mormoopidae; genus Mormoops; species Mormoops blainvillei. Next base: position 97,624 of record PVJD01004520.1, read on the forward strand.
TGCCTAATTCAATCCTCCTGAGGGTAGAGTGTTGTATGTCACCGCTGATTATAAACTGAGATATTTTTTCAATGAAGTTCTGATACCAAAGCCTGTATTATTCTTCACTAATTAAGTGAGTGAATATAAGTGTGAAAACTCCTGAACAGGCTCAAGAAACTGTAGATGAGGAGGAAAGCAAAAATGAAGAATCAGAAGAAGGTCCTGAGAAGGATTTGGAACCAGCAGAGGGGAAGCCTGGAGAACACAGGTATTTGTGTGTAGGTTCGATTATCCTGACATACATCTTCAGGTTTGTGTTTTCTTTTTCTTTTTTTTTTTTTGTGCTTGAAACAATTCTTTTTTTAATTGTTTTTTGTTGTTCAAGTACAGTTTTGTCCATTTTCCCCTCACCACTTCCTCCTGCCCCATTTCTTGACCCCTAATCCACCTTAACTTTGTCCACGAGTCCCCCATTCCCCGGACAACCCTTCCCCTGTTTCCACCCATCTTCCCCTCCCCCCACTCCTATGTTCACTGACAGTTTGTTGTAAAAATGTCTCAATATCTCCAGATATATTTAACTTGGTTATTTGTTCTGTTTATTAGTCAACACTTAAAGGTGAAATCATATGGTATCTGTCAATTACCACCTGGCTTATTCCATTTAGCATAATGCTCTACAGATCCATCCATGCAGTCGCGAATGGAAGGAGCACCTTCTTTCTGCTGCGTAGTATTACATTGTGTAAATGTAGCAGTTTTTTGATCAACTCATTTACTGATGGACCGCAAGGTTGCTTCCAACACTTAACTATTGTAAATCATGCTGCTATGAACATTAGGGTACATAGGTTCTTTTGAATGGGCATTTCCAGATTTTTAGGGTACAATCCCAGCAGTGAAATTGCTGGGTCAAAAGGCAGTCCCATTCTTATTTTTCTGAGGAAATTCGATACTGTTTTCCACAGTGGCTGCACCAGTCTGCATTCCCACCAACAGTGCACTAGGGTTCCCTTTTCTCCACAACCTTGTCAACACTTTGTTGATTTTGTTATGATGACCATTCTGGCTGGTGTGAAGTGGTATCTCCATGTGGTTTTAATTGGCATCACTCTGATGCCTAGTGATGCTGAACATCTTGTCATATGTCTCTTGGTCCTTTGTATGTCCTCCTTGGAGAAGAATCTCTTCAGGTCCTTTGCCCATTACTTAATTGGGTGATTTTCCTAGACTGGAGTCATGTGATATCTTTGTATATTTTGGAGATCAAACCCTTGTCAGATGTATCATTGGAAAATATATATTTCCATATGGTTGGTTCCCTTTTCATTTTGCTGATGTTTTCTTTATCTGTTCAGAAGCTTTTTAATTTGATGATTACTCATTTGCTTATTCTTCCCCATATGTCCCTTGCTTTAGGGGACATATTGGTGAAAATATTGCTGCATAGAATATCTGAGATTTTCCTGCCTATTCTCTCCTCTAGAACTTTCATAATTTTGTAACTTATATTTAATTATTTTATCCACCTTAAGTTTATTTTTGCTCATGGTGCAAGTTGGTGGTTGAGTATCATTTTTTTCACATGTAGCTGTCCAGATGTTCCAATACCATTTGTTGAAGAGCTAGTTTTACTCCATTTTACTCTTTTGCCTCTTTTGTCAAATATTAATTGACCATAGAGACATGGGCTTATTTCTGGGCTCTCTATTCTGTTCCCTTGATCTATGTGTCTGTTCTTATACCAGTACCAGACTGTCCTGATTAAAGTATCCTGGTAGTATAGTTTGATATCAGGTATTGCGATCCCTCCAACTTTATTCTTCTTTCTTGAAATTGCTGCAGTTATTTGGGGTCATTTATGGTTCCACATAAATTTTTGAATTGTTTGTTCAATATCTGTGAAATATGTCATTGGTATTTAACAGGTACTGTGTGGACTCTGTAAATGGTTTTGTCCATACTACCGTGTGGACATTTTGATGATGTCACATCTTCCAATCCATGATCACTGTATATGCTCCCATTTATTTGTATATTCTTTAATTTCTTTCTTCAGTGTTGAGTAGTTTTCTGAGAACAGGCCTTCTACCTCCTTAGTAAGGTTTATTCATACATTCTTTTTTTTGTTGTTGTTGTTGTTGCTACGGTTAATGGGATTTTTTTTCCTGATTTATGATTCTGGTATTTTGTTGGTGTACCAAAATGCCTTCAATTTCTGAATACTGACTTTGTACACTGATGTTTTACCAAATTCACATATAAGGTAGAGTAGTTTTTTGGTGGGATGTTCTATGAACACTATCGTATCATCTGCAAACAAGACAGTTTTACTTCCTCCTTTCCTATCTGGATGTCTTTTATTTCTTTTCCTCATCCAGTCTCTGTGGCTAGGACCTCCAATATTATGTTGAATTAAAGTGGTGAAAACAGAATACTTTTCTTGTTCCTGATCTGAGTAGGAATGATTTCAGTTTTTACTCTTGAGTATGATGGTGGCTGTAGTTTTCTCATATATGGCCTTTATTGTGTTGAGGTATGCTCACTCTACTTCCACTTTGCTGACTGTTTCTATCACAAATGGGTACTATACTTTGTCAAATGCTTTTTCTGAATCTTATGATTCTTGTCTCTCCTTTTGTGTATGTGGTGTATTACTTTTATTAATTTGTGAATATTGTACCATCCTTGCATCCCTGGGGTGAATCCCACTTGATCATGGTGGATGACCTTTTTTATGTGTTGCTGAATGTCATTTGCAGATATTTTGTTTGGGTTTTTAGAATCTATGTTCATCCATGATATTGCTAAGTAGTTTTCTTTCCTTTCAGTGTCTTTATCTGATTTTAGGATTAGGACGATGTTGGTTTCATAAAAAGAGTTCGAGAGTCTCCCCTCTTCTTGGATTTCTTTGAATAGCCTGAGAAGGATAGGGGTTATCTCTTCCTTAAATGTTTTGTAGAATTCTCCTGTGAAACTATCTGGTATGGGGCTTTATTTTGCTGGGAGCTTTTTGATGACTGCTTCAATTTCACCACCTGTTATCCATCTGTTCAGACTTCCTGCTTCTTCTTCATTCAGTTTTGGAAGATTATATATTTCCAGGAATTTGTCCATTTCACTCAGGTTTTCAAATTTCTCAGCATGTATTTCTTAGTAGCAATTTCTTACAGCCCTTTGTATTTCGGTGGTATCAGTTGTGATCTCTCCTCTTTTTGCTTCTGATTTTAATTATTTGGGTCCTCACCGTTTTTTTCTTCATGATTCTGCTTAAAGGGTTGTCTATTTTGTGTATCTTTTCGAAGAAACAATTCCTGGATTTATTGATCCTTTGAATTATTCTCTTAGCCTCTATGTTGTTTAATTCTGCTCTGATCTGGGCTATTTCCTTCCTTCTAGTCACTCTGGGCTTTGTTTGCTGTTGTTCCTCCAGTTCTTGTAGATGTTTTGTTAGGTTGTTTATTTGAAATCTTTCCACCTTTTTCAGGTAGGCCAGTAGTGCTATGAGCTTCCATCTCAGAACTGCTTCTGCTGTGTCCTGTAAGTTTTGGACAGTTGAGGGTTAATTTTCATTTGCTTCCAGAAAGTTTTTGATTTCTTCCTTGATCTCATTGTTAACCCATTTATTGTTTAATAGCATGATATTCAGTGTCCATGAGTTTGAATGTTTTTGAGTTTTTTCCTTGAGGTTGGTTTCTTGTTTCAGGCCCTAGTGGTCCAAGAAAATGCTTGATATGATTTCAATTTTCTTCAATTTTGTGAGGTTTGTTTTGTGTCGTATCATATGTACTATCTTTGAAAATGTTCCATGTGCATTTGAAATGAATGCGTAGTTTGTTTCTTTGAGATGAAAGGTTGTATATACATTAGTTAAGTCCATTTGATCTAGGTCATTGTTCAATGCCACAATACACTTATTGATATTTTGTTTAGAAGATCTATCCATTTTTGGCAATGGGTTGTTAAAATCCCCTAGTATAAGTGTGTTCCTGTCTATATCTTTCTTGATGTCCTCCAAGATTATCCTTATATATTTGGGTGCTTCTATGTTGGGTGCATTTATGTTTATAATTTTTTATGTCTTTTGATGGGTTCTTCCCTTGAGTATTATGAAGTGCCTTCGGTATCTCTTTTTATACCTTTTTTTGAAATTTATTTTGTCCGATATAACTATTGTTATTCCAGCTTTTTTTTTTCTTGTCCATTTGCTTGGAATATTTTTTTTCAAACACTTCACTCTCAGTCTGTGTAGGTGTTTTGCTCTGAGGTGGGTCTGCTGTAGGCAGCAAATGTGTGGGTCATGTTTTCTTTTCCATTCAGCTACCCTATGCTTTTTGATTGGAGCATTTAATCCATTAACATTTAGGGTTATTATTGATCAGTACTTATTCATTTTTCCCCTTTGTACCTGTGTTCCTCTCTCTATTTCTGTTTCTTCCTCCTGTTATAGCAGTCCCTTTAGCATGACTTGCAATGCTGGTTTGGTAGATGTGTATTCTTTTAGCCTTCTGTTGTCTGGAAAACTTATTTCTCCTTCCATTTTAATTGAGAGCCTTTCTGGGTAGAGTAGTCTCGGTTTCAGGCCTTTGCTTTTCATCACTTGGAATATTTCTTGCAATTCCCTTCTGGCTTGCAATGTTTCTGTAGAGAAATCAGCTGCTAGCTTTATCTTTGCACCCTTGTATGTTACTTCTTGGTCCTTCCTTGTTACTTTTAAGATTCTCTCTTTGTCTTTAAAAGTTAGCATTTTAATTATGATGTGTCTTGAAGTAAGCCTCTTTGGCTTCATCTTAATTGGGACTCTCGGTGCTTCCTGAACTTGTGTGGTATTTTCCCTCCAGTTTTGGGAAGTTTTCTGTCATTATTTTTTGAAATAGTGTTTCTATCCCTTGCTCCTCCTCTTCTCCTTCTGGTATGCATAGGATTTGAATGTGGTTGCATTTCATGTTGTCTTGAATTTCCAATAAGGTACCTTCCTATTTTTTGCCTTTTTTCATGCATCTGCTCTATCCAGGTATTTCTTTCTTCCTTATCTTCCAGCTCACTAATTTGGTCCGCTGCTTCATCCAACCTGCTTGTAATTCATTCTAGTGTATTTTTTATTCCAGAAATTGTATTCCTCATTTCTTTCTGGTTCTTTTTTAAGGTTTCTATTTCCTTTTTCATACTGTTGTAGTTCTCATTCAGTTTCCTCTAGTTGTCTGTGAGTTCCTTGAGCATCCTCTTCACCATATTTTTCAATTTCATATCTGATAGTTTGCTTGCCTCCATTTCTTTTAGTTCTTTTGTGGGAGTCTTCTATCCCTTTCTGTTACTGGTTCTTTCTTTGTCTCCCCATTTTTGGGGACTCTTTTCTTTGGTTCTGCAATTCCTAATGCTCTGCTTTACCAGCTATATTTGTAGTAGAAATTCTGTGACAGGAGTTCTGTGGGACTCAGTGGTGTGATATCTTAGATCTCCTTGTCTAGGTGCTCTAGGTTGCCCTTTCTTCCATTTGTGTGGTGTCTCTTATTGCAATTGGGCTTTTCCTATTTGTGGCTCCTTTGTTGTTGGGTTATCTCCTCCTCTGGGTTTACTGGTATTCACAGCTGTTGTCTCTGGATATGTCTTTGGTCCTTTCACAGTTCCAGATCTTATTGTCTTACATTGCAAGAAAAAAAAAGGGGGCGGGGGAACAGAAAGAAAAAAAAACCCTGCTGATTTTAAACCCACCAAATGGATTCTGCTCTCTTCTTTACTGCCATAGTCAGAGAGGGGGTGGACTCTGTTTCTTGTTCCCTGTTTTATTTTCTCTCCTGTGGATCCTTGAGAATGCGGGTTGTGTCTCGGCTGACATCCTCACCAGTTCACTGCCTCCTGAGCCCTCAGAGCACTTCAAGACCCACACTGTCTTATGTGTCAGGCTGGCACAGTCAATGCCCCTTGATGTGAAGCCATTTGATTAGTCTGTGAGATGCACTGAGTGGGAACAACTTGCACCCCTCTTCCTTACTCTTTGCTGGCTTGGGCACTGTGCATGCCCAAAGTCCTTTTTGGGCAGTTTAGTTCCCCTAATATGTTGTCTCTCTGGGGACTGCTACCTCTTTGGCCCCAGTTGCCCCACTTTGATCAGTCTTTGGGGTGCCCTTATTTGGAGCAATTCATACCCCTTCTCCTCCTTCTTCTCTGTCCTAGCTGACAGCCTCTGCAGTGCAACAGAGGCCCTTATACAGGGGCTGAGAGCCTTTTTTTTAGTGAATTACCTTTGTTTGTGGGAGACCTTTCCTAACAATCACTGGAATTTTCACTCAGCCCAACTCTTACCTGTTGCATGACTATCTGGTCACAGTCAGTCCAGGCCCTTCTCTGTTCTCCAATTTCTCTAGCATTGTCCCATCTGACAACCACTATCTCTGCTGTGGTGCACTGCCTGCTCTGTGTCTCCCATTGCCCAGTGACTGGGTCTCTACTGGTGCAGGTCTGTGACTTCCCTGCTCTGGGAGGGGAGGGGTCTGGCAAGTTACAATTGCTGATCTGGCTCTCCTCCAAAGATCCTGTGGTAGCTGCAGTCCCTGGCACAGGGCCCAGGACCGCCCCTGGCAAGTCAGTGGTACAGGATTTGGGGACCTTCCCGATGCCCTACAATACCTGTTTACCATTTGTTTTCTCTGTCCTCTGCAATCTTTGGCTTCCAAACTTCAAATAAGCTGGAATTTCATTGGCTGATCACTCAGTTCTTCAGAAGATTGTCTAGGTGTCCCAGTTGGGTACACGAGCAAGAGGGTTTAACTCCCACCTACCTCACCGCCATCTTCCGATTCCTTCTTTTTAATTTTTGCCTAAAACTATAAAAATGATTTTAAAAAATTGGTTAAAATCTAGTTAAAAACCACTTAATGTTGATGATACTTGTATGCCAGATAATTTGGAATACATCATGTTGTGAAGTGTACTTCATAGTTACAGGTTCTTTGAACTATGGTTTTAAGTCTTATATAGGTGGGAGATTCATCAGACCTCATAGCAGAGGCCAATATTTGTCTGAAACACAGTTATCAGGACAAGCTGCTAAAGAAATATGCATTGACGGAAGATGGCAGACAAGTAGGTTGAAGCTTAGTTTACTTGTTCTTGCCCCCACCTTGCATACTCGGCTGCTCTGCTAACAAATAAACTAAATATTCAAAGGAATCTTAGCTAATAGAAGTTTGGAAAACAAGGAGAACAGAAGATGCACTTCACAATGGGAGATGAGGATATTTTAAAGGTTGAAGGGACAATGCCCCATGTGTGGCACCTGCAGCCACAGAGAGCATAGTCAGAAATGACAGCTTTGCATCTCCCTCCACTCCAAGGGCAGAGAGCCTCCAGATCCTGTCCAAGAGTGATGTGGATACACAAAGTTGGGGAGATCCTCTATACAAATACACAGGAAGAAGCACACCCATACCTGTAGCCACCTGGGAGAGTGCCAGAGAGAGAGAGAGGAATTATACTTGCACCTGGGTCTGGCAGAGGCAGGTCATGGCCAGTTGTGACTGTGACAACATTTGACTTTTTGCAGAGGTGGTGTGTGTGAAAAACTGGACAGTGACTTGGTACTGCAGTGTGTGTACCAAGAGAGACTTTTCAAAAGGTCAACTGAAGCATGCTGGGCAGGGACCCCACGTGCAGCTGCCCTGCAAGCAAAGGGAAAAGATTAAAAGTGAAATTTTCTACCACTGACTACAGCTAGGCTGAAAGATCAGAAAGGCGCACAGCGTGGGGATTTTTTGGCCCCACCTGGTGCAGCTAGCAGGCCAGAGGATGCACAGAGTGGGGAATTTGGGACTGTATCTTATGTGAGGGAAGTGGGCTGGGAACTAGATAGGGAAGAGTTGACCACCTGAGATTATTTCCATCCAAGCAGAGCTCCCTTCCCTAGCTGGCAGAGATTAAATCTCCAGGAAAGGAAGGTCATACCCAACCTCCATGTCCTGCAGGATCATAAGCACCACCAACTGGGAAGCTCTGCAAAATAGGCAGGGCAGGCTCAAGAATTCCCTACAGGGTGCATATCCGCAAGAGAAAGACAGAAAGAAACATCTAAAGGACCCATTTTTAACTTCTCTTAGGAAGACAAAATGCGCTGGTTCTTAATGTCCTATTCCACTGAGGCCAGCAAAGCAAGGAGATCAGAAATCAGTGCAGCAAGGGGGAATCAGAATCCCACCCAACCTCAGCTCTCATACAGAGCTGCCATCAACACTAAGCAGGAAGGAGCCTACCCTTTTACACATATTGGCCTCTCTCTTGAAATGGACAGCTAGGTCATCAGAAACTATACATTGTTGAAAATAAGCTGGAACAGACCAAGATGGGTGTTACAGGAGCAGGGGGTACATTACCACAATTCTCTCAGAAGGCTGAAAAGTACCTCCCAGGGGAGACCAAGGGACCCCATCCTCCCTATTGCAATAGAAGCTCCATCTAGAGGCAGGTGAAGGTGATACAGGTGGTTCTGCCAAAGTTGGATGACCCACCCCTGAACCTTGAACTGATAAAAAGCCAGAGGCATACCCAGAAAGGGAAGACATAAGGTAAACACCAAATTCTACTGAGACAAATTCCACCTTGCTCTTCTGCAGAATTAGCATTATTTTTCTTTTTCCTTCCTTTTTCATAGCCTTTTAATATTTCTTCTTTTGCTTCAATTATATTCCAACTAATTTGCTATTCTTTGAGTTTTATTTTCTATTATTTTATTTATATTTACATTTATTAATATATCTTACTTTCAAATGCCAAATTGTACCCTTCCCTTATCTTACTCCATTTTGCTTTCTTCTCGCCCTTCCTTATTTTCATTGTAAATTTTATTTTCCCCTATGCTACACTTTGTTCCTATACCTTACTCTGTTTCTCCTCCTTCTATCCTCTCAAAATCATTGTTCATTCCTTTAGTCATCTCACATTCTTTTTCCAGTTCATATAATATTTTTTTTCTTTCCACCTTTATACATTGTGGCTTGTTTGGTGTGGATATTACAGTTACTGCTGTTCTTCTTCAATTATATTCCTATTTGTTCACTATTATTTTTATTTCAAATCTCACAGGTCACTCTCCCCCTATCTTACCCCATTTGAATTCCTCCTGCTCTTCCTTATTTGAGTTTGGAATTATATTTGTTCCTTCTCTTAGCCTGAATTCTATTCCTTACTCTTATTACTTCTCCTCCCTCTATCATATCAAAATCATTTTCCTTTATTGTAGATATCTCTTTTCTCTTTTGTATATATTCTTATTCTCTTTCTACATTGATTAATCTTTGCTCCATTCTTGTTGTTATTGACTTTTTTGTGGCTTGTCTGCAATTTTGCTCCTTTTGGTTAACTATATTTTAAATTTTATTTCAAACCTCATGTTATACTCTTACCTTTTAAATTTTATTTTCTCCTTTTCTTCGCCTTGTTTGTATTCTCTCATCTTATTATTTCTCTTCCCTCTTCCTTCTCAAAATCATTTTTCTCTCCTTTAGTCATCTCATATTCCTTTTTTCTTATCTTATAATATCCTTAATCTCTTCCTAGCTTTTTAAATTTTTGCTCAATTGCTGTAGATGTTGCTGAAGTGGTTGAGAGGCATTTTTGCTGCTGTGGGTTTGATTTTCTGGGTAGTATTGCTGTGTTAACCAGCACCTATACAACAGCATAAAAGTTGGTGGGGATTTTGACTCTCAGTCAGTCAGCCAGATGGGAGAACCCACCAATAAGGAAATCATCAATAATCAAAGCCAAAGTACGAGAGGCTACATAAATTGAATAAAGGGCAACCCTACAGCATCCAGATGAGGAGATCAAAGAGGTTGCACCCCCAAAGAATTCATACCACAGAAGTCCACCATATGAAGACAAGCAGGCAAAGCAGAGCAACCTGAGATGCAGAAGCAAACAAAAAGAGTCACCTAAATTGGGGAGACAAAGAAATAACACCCAATCAAAAGGAAAAGAAGAATCCCCAAGAAAGAACTAAATGAAATTGAGGCAAGCAATCTATCAGACACAGTGTTCAAAATAATGGCTATAAGGATGCTCAAGAAACTCAGTGAGAACTACAAGGAAATTTTAGGAGCTACAATGTACTTAGTGGAAACTACAGCAGCACAAAAAAGGACATAGAAACTATGAATAAGAACCAGGAAGAAATAAATACAATATATGAAATGAAAAATACACTAGAAGGAATTAAAAGCAGGCTAGATGAAGCAAGAACCTAATAAGTGAGCTGGAAGATGAGGTAGAAAGAAATACCCAGTCAGAGCAACAAAACAAAAAAAGAGTAAAAAAGAATAAGGATATTTTAAGAGAGCTTAAGTACAACATGAAAAATAAAAACATTTGCATTATAGGAATATCAGATGGAGAAGATAAGGAGTAAAAGATACAACATCTTTAGAAAAAATAATGATAGAACAATTCCTTAATTTGGTGAGGGAAAAAGTCAGGCAAGTTCAGTAAGGGAAGAGGGTCCAAATCAAGATGAACCCAAAGAGTCCTACTTCAAGACACATCATAATTAAAATAGAAAATTTTAAAGACAAAGAAAGAATCTTAAAGGCAACAAGGAAGAAAAAGCTAGTGACATACAAAGTAGCTCTGATAAGGTTATCAGCTGATTTCTCAACAGAAATGCAAGCCAAAAGGGATTGGCATGAAATATTCCAGGTAATGATAGACAAGGACCTACAACCAAGGGCACTCTATCCAGCCAGTCTCTTATTTAAAGTGGCAGGCAAAATAAAGAGCTTCCCAGACAAAATAAGGTTAAAAGCCTATATTTCCACCAAACCATCACTGCAAGAAATGCTAAAGGGACTGTAGTAAAAAGGAGGACAGAGAGAGAGAGAAAGAGAAACAGAGGTATGGAAAAATGACAATTAATAAGTACCTATCAATAATAACCTTAAAGATAATTAGATTAAATGCTCCAAGCAAAAGACATAGGGTAGTTAAATAAAAAAGAAAGCACAACCAGAATATATGCTGTCTACAAGAGACCCACCTCTGAATAAAAGATCTACACAGTTTGAAAGTGAAAGGAAGGAAACAAATATGAAAGTGAAGTGAAGCATGCAGACCCAAAAAGAAAGCAGGTGTAGTAATACTTATGTTAGACAAAATAGACTTCAACACAAACCCCATATTAAAGGACAAAGAAGGTCAGTACATAATACTTAAGGGAATAGTCCAAAAGGAGGCTATAACCCTCATGAACATATATGCACCCAACATAGGATCACCTAAATATAAAAAGGAAATCTTGAAGGTTTTCAAAAAGGATGTTGAAAACAACAGAGTCATCATAGGAGATATAACACCCCACTGTCAATAATGGCTAGATCTTCCAAACAAAGAATCAACAAGAATATTGTGGCACTGTATGACACTGTAGAATAAATGGACTTACTTGACATATACAGAACCTTTCACCCCAAAGAAGCAAAACATACATTCTTTTCAAATGCACTTGGAATATTTTGAAAAATAGACCACATGGCAGGGCACAAAACAAACTTCAACAAATTCAAGAAAACTGAAATCATATCACAAAGGATTGAAACTAAACCCCAACATCAAGGAAAAACTCAAAAATATCCAAATACAAGGAGATTGATTAACATGTTATTAAATAATGAATGGGTCAACAATGAGATCAAGGGGAAAAAAATCATGAAACAAATGAAAATGAACACACAACCCAAAATCTATGAAACACATTCAAAGCAGTCTTGAGATGGAAATTCATAGCCATATATGTCTACCTAAAAAACTGACTTTCAGTTCAGTGATCCCGCTGCTGGGATTATACCCTAAGAATCCTGAATCACTAATTCAAAACAATGTGTATTCCCCAATGTTCATAGCAGTATTATTTACAATATCCAAGTGCTGGAAACAGCCTAAGTGTCCATCAGTAAATGAGTGGATAAAAAAACTGTGGTATATTTACATAAGGAATACTATACAGCAGAAAGAGAGAAGGAACTCCTACCCTTCACAACAGCATGGATGGAACTGGAGAACATTATGCTAAGTGAAATAAGCCAGGCAGTGAAAAACAGTTAGCACATGATCTCATGTATAAGTGGAACCTAATCAAGAAAACAAACAAGTGAGCAAAACAGAACCAAAGACTTGGAGATAAAGAACAAACTGACAGTGCCCAGAGGGGAAGGTGGAGGGGCATAATTGGAGAAAGAAGGGGAAGGGACAAGCAAAGGAACACCAATACAGTACTCATGGGCATGGACAATGAGGAGGGTTTCACTGTGAGAGTGAGGGGTGTGGGGTTGTGGTGAGCAGAGGGGAAAAAAGCAGGGCAACTGTAACTTAATAACAATAAATAAAAAGAAAAAAGTAAGCATAATAAAAAAGATAGAAAAATCTCAAATAAACAACCTAACCCTACATCTATAACAACTAGAGGAACAACAACAAACAAATCCCAGAGTGAGTAAAAGGAAGGAAATAATTCATATCAGACCAGAATTAAATGACATAGAGATGAAGAAACAGTTAAAATATCAATAAATCCAGGAGCTGGTTCTTTGAAAAGATAAACAAAATAGACAAGTCTTTATGCAGACTCATCAAGAAAAAAGAAGACCCAAATAAATAAAATCTAAAATGAAAGAGAAGTTACAACTGATGCCACATAAATACAAAGGGTTGTAAGAAATTACTATGAACAACTATATGCCAAGAAATTGGACAATCTGGGTGAAATGGACAAATTTATAGAAAAGAACAATCTTCCTTAACTGAATCAAGAGCAAGCAGAAAACCTAAATATACCAATAACAATTAGTGAAATTGAAGCAGCAATAAAAAAAAATAAAAATAAACCTCCTGGTACACCAAAGTCCTGAACCAGATGGCTTTACAGATGAATTTTACCAAACATTTGAGGAAGAACTAACTCCTATTCTTTGCAACTTATTCCAAAAAAATTCAAGAAGAGGGAAGTCTCCTGAACTCTTTTTATGAGGCCAGTAACATCTTAATGCCAAAACCAGATAAAGACACAAGAAAGAAAGAAAACTACAGGCGAATATCTTTGATGAACATAGAGGCTAATCTCCCCAATATAATGTTGGCAATCTTAATTCAGCAATAAATTATAAAGATGATATGCTATGATCAAGAGGGATTCATCCCAGGAATACAAAGTGGTACAGTATTTTCAAATCAATAAATGCAAAACAGCATATAAGCAAAATGAAGGACAAAATCACATGATCATATCAATAGATGCTGAAAAATCATTTGACAAAATCCAGCACCCATTTATGATAAGAACAGCCAGCAAAGTGGGAATTGAGGGAGCACACCTCAGTCTAATCAAAACCATATAAAACAAACCTACTGCCAACATTATATTAGTGGGCAAAAATTATAGCTTTCCTCTTAAGATCAGGAACAAGGCAAGGGTTTCCACTTTCACTACTCTTATTCAACACAATATTGGAAATTCTCACTACAGTGATCAGAAAAGAAAAAAAAAAGGCATCGAAATTGAAAAGGAAGAATTAAAGCTGTCACAATTCACAGATAACATGACAGTGTACATAGAAAGCGCAACAGTCTCTGCCAAAAAACTACTTGACCTAATATGGAATTTTGGCAAAATAGAAGGATACAAAGTCAATATTCAGAAATCAATGGCATTTTTGTACACCAACAATGAAATATCAGATAGAGAAACTTGGAAAAAACCCATTTTCTATAGGAACAAGAAAAATAAAGTACTTAGGGATAAACCTAACCAAGAAGGTAAAAGACCTGTTCTATAGAAAACTATAGAACATGGAGGAAAGAAATTAAGGAAGAAAGAAATTGACGCATATACTGTGTTCATGCATTCGAAGAATTAAGATCACTAAAATGTCCATACTACCCAAAGCAATGTATAGATACAACAGTTTTCTATTTTTATTAATATATATTTATTTCATATAAGTTTTACCTGGCAAGGGAACCTTCATAAGGAAATGAGTACCTGACACAGTTAAACTTGAGGATTTTTAAAGCAGGTTTGATAAAAAGAGGAAAAATAGTGAAAATATGAGATAGGACAAAGGGATAGAAACTAGGAGGAATAAACTGGGAGAAACTTATCAAGGCCTGTTTATTTGAGTTCCTCTCAGTCTCTGGAGAAAAGGAGCTGCTGTCTTCTTGGTATAGTGAGGGCATCTCTCAATTGAAGGCCTATTACCTGCTTTGGTGAAAGATCAGAAAGTCCTTCCTCTGCATGGATCCAACAATATTTCTATGAATATACCAAGGGCATACTTCACATATGAAGAACAAATATTTCAAAAAATTTATGGAACCAAAAATGACCCCAATAATTTCAGCAATCTTGAGAAAGAAGAACAAATTAGGAGGAATCACAATATCCAATATCAAACTATGCTACAAGGCCACTGTAACAGCCTGGTACTGTCATAAAAACGGACACATAGACCAATGGACAGAACAGAGAACCTATAAATAAATCCATGTCTCTATGGTCAATTAATATTTGGCAAAGGGGCATGAGCATACAATGGGGTAAAAGTAGCCTCTGAATAAATGGTGTTGGGAGAACTGTACTGGTACATTAAAAAAAATGAAACTAAACCACCAACTTATACCATACAACAGAATAAACTCAAAATGGATAAAAGACTTAAATGTAAATTGTGACACCATAAAAGTCATAGAGGAAAACATGGGTATAAGAATATCAGATATTCCATGTGTAATATTTTTGCCCTTGTATATCTTAGGGCAAGGGAAATAAAGGAAAAGATAAACAAATGGGACTTCATCAAATTAAAATCTTCTGCACAGCTAAAGAAACCAGTATCAAAATGTAAAGAGAACCAACCATATGGGAGAACATATTTGACAACAATACATCAGACAAAGGTTTGATCTCCAAGATATATAAAGAACTCACATGGTTTCATTCCAAGAAGACAAACAATCCAATCAAAAAAATGGCAAAGGACCTGAACAGACACTTCTTCAAGGACATACACAGGGCCCATAGACATATGAAAAGATGCTCAATATCACTAGCCATCAGGGAGATACAAATTAAAACCACAATGGGATATCACCCTGCACCTGTCAGAATGGCCATCATTAACAAATCAACAAACAAATGCTGGCTACAATGCCAAAAAAAGGGAACCCTGGTGCACTGTTGATGGGAATGCCGACTGGTGCAGCCATAGTGGAAAACAGAAGGGAATTTCCTCAAAAAACTAAAGATGGGGCTGTCTTTTATATCAGCAATTGCACTGCTGGGAATATACCCTAAGAATCCTGAACCACTAATTCAAAGGAACCTGTGCACCCCAATGTCCATAGCAGCATAATTTATAATAGTCAAGTGCTGGAAACATCATAAATACCCATCAGTGAATCACTGGATCAAAAAACTGTGGTACATTTTCACAATGGAATACTACACAGCAGAGAGAAAGAAGCAACCCCTACCTTTTATGACAGCATGGGTGGAACTGGAGAGCATTATGCTAAGTGAAATAATCCAGGCAGCGAAAGACAAATATCATGTTATCTCATGTAAAAGAGGAATCTAATGAACAAAATAAACTAATGAACAAAATAGAACCACAGGCATGGAAACATGAAACAGACCGACACTGACCAGAGGGGGAATTGGAGGGGTATAACGGTGGAAAGAAAGGGAATGACCTATTCAAAGAATATTTATGAATGACCGTGACCCATGGAAAACATTATGGGAATTGGTTGTGGGGAGCTGTTGTTGGTATGAGTGGAAGAGAGAAAAGTGAGATAAATCATTAGAACTCCATAGAATAGCAATTATATCTTGGAAAATGGGTCCAAAAAAAGGAAATGTGCACTATCTGGGACTTGATCATTTATCTACAGAAAATCTCTTGGTTTCTAGTTCCCTTGTACAAATGAAGAAAATGTCTTTGAGAATGTCACTACTTACACAGATGTAATCTGTTAGAAATTTCAAGTAGCAGCACATTTAATATTGATAACTGCCTATCTATTAGTTCTAAATTTTTGTAATTCATGAGGCAGTCAAAAGAAAAGAAATTTTGTCATAGTAAGATTATTATATATCACTGAATTTTTTATTAAGTCATCTTATATCCTACCAACCCTTTCCCTCTCTTTCTTTCTTTCTTTCTTTCTTTCTTTCTTTCTTTCTTTCTTTCTTTCTTTCTTTCTTTCTTTTCTCTTCCCCCTACTCATTGCTAAGACATGGAAACTGAGAGTCTGGGGGAGGTTAGAATTGTGACTGATGGCTATAGCACAGGTGGAAATATTTATTTAATAAGTTTCTCAAGAAAAAATAACAACAAAGCAGGCATTTTGAGTGCTTGGCAAGTGGGAGAGAGAGGAAATTCCTACAATCAGATGCTTGAAGGCATATCCGAAGGCGTGTGATGCAAGAGGAAGACATGTTTATTTCTCCTGTTGATATGACAGGCATACATAAGATTGAATATATTCTTAGATTTTGGAAGTCACTGTTGCATTATATTAATATATAATTATTAATTGTGTCTTCTTTCATCCCACAGTCATAAGGCATAGGAAGACATGATGAAAGAAGAAACAATGAATTTGTTCTCTGTGAATTTGGGAGTTCCTGCCTTTCAGTAGCCCATGGGAATTTCATCCACACTGCGTTTGTTCCAGATTTCATCACACAAAAAAATGATATCCACCGACATCTGACTTTTCTTTTATGCTTGTCAAATATATTGTACAGCATTTATTCAGGTTAAAAAAGGTTTGCTTTAAGCGAATAAGCTTCAGATGTTTTAGCTATTTAACACTGATGCTGGCCTGTCTTTGTAACTTTTGTTTTTGTTTTGACCCACCTTACTGACATGGAAAGGGGTCACTTTCATCCATGTTTTTCTTTCTTTCTTTCTTTCTTTCTTTCTTTCTTTCTTTCTTTCTTTCTTTCTTTCTTTCTTTCTTTCTTTCTTTTTTCTACCACACATTAATTAAAACATCAAGGTAAAAACAACTTTGTAATGAGAGAAGTGGAG
Organism: Mormoops blainvillei; assembly: GCA_004026545.1. Classification (NCBI taxonomy): domain Eukaryota; kingdom Metazoa; phylum Chordata; class Mammalia; order Chiroptera; family Mormoopidae; genus Mormoops; species Mormoops blainvillei. Next base: position 114,678 of record PVJD01004520.1, read on the forward strand.
GTCTAGCCTCTACTGTATCTTATTGAAAGAAACCAATGGATGATCTAGCTTATCTGGACCAGAAGATGCCACTGGCTAATGTGGCCCAGCAGCATCAGCATTACCTAGGAACTTGTGAGAAATGCAAGCTCTCAGGCCCCACACCAGATCTGCTGAATCAGAAGTCCTGAAGGCATACCAGCAATCAGAATTTTACATGTCCAGCAGGTTATTCTAAAACACACTAAGGTTTGGGCACCACAGGTTTAGAACGGTGGTGGAGTAAGAGGGTTGAAAGAGACCAACCTTCTTCTATGGTTAAGACCAGTGTTACTTCAGTGAATTAAGACTTTCAGGTAAAGTGAATGGGTGGGGAGTGGCTGTGGGAAAAGTTGCTGAGGGAACAAGCTAGTTTCAGAAGGATAGAAACATTATGATGCAATACATGTGAAATTTAAGAACATCCGAAACAATCATATATTGACTATGGATATATTTATGAAGTAAAAGGCATGTGGGGGGGAAAGGCATGTTTCTGTGTATCATGTATACTTCCATGTATGAGAATGATAAACTACTTTTTTAGGATTGTGGTTATATCTTGTGGAGAGGGGGAGAAGAATTCAATCGGGAAGGGTTAGTCTTAGCTTCCTAAGGGTGCCATAGAATATTACAACAAACTAAGTGGTTTAAAGCAATACAAAAATTATTCTCTAACAGTTCTGGGGACCAGAAATCTGAAATCAAGGTGCCAGAAGGGCCATACTTTATCCAAAGTCTCTAGGGAACAATAGTCCTTGCCTCTTTCAGATTCTGGTGGTTCCTGACATTCTTTGGCTTGTGGCATAACTCCCATCCATGCCTCTGTCTTCACATGACCTTCTTCCCTGGGTTTGTCTCCAATATTTCTTTCTTTTCCTTATAAGGACACCACTTACCCCACTTAGAACCCACTCAAAAACAGAATGACTCTCTCTTGAGATGCCCAATTTATGTCTACTTCTTACATACTATTTTAATTACACTTTGTGTTCTACATTTTTATTAGTTTTAGGTGTTCATCATAGCAGTTAGACAATCACATATTTTATAAAGTGTCCTCCACAATATTTCAAGTATCCACCAAGCACCATATATTAGCTATTATAATATTGTTACATGTACCTGTGAAGACCCTATTGGCAAATGAGATTACATTTACAGATACCAGGGATTTGGATTTGAGTATATCTTTCTGCAGGGCCCAATCCAACCTACTACAGGTACTTGAAATTTGAGTGAGTTTCAACTGTATTTGTAATGTTATATAGTTCTTAAGGGTACCATTATTTATACCATTCTGTAGGTCTTAAATATTTCCCGATTTAAAAAATGAACAAAGAAACTAAATAAAAAGAAAAGAAAAGGAGAAAAATGGGCCTAATGAGTGGAAGCTATTTAAGGGATGGGACGGAGGCTTGGGAATGAAGTTGTAGCTGAATAGAATCCAGGGTCAGGGGAGAAAGACCAGGGATTTAAGGGCAGAAGACCTCTTTTTGGCATTTTGATACGGCTGAGTAGGACCTCTGGAAGTCTCACTAATACCTCCTATTTTCATATTCTGAAGTAGCTCACCTCAGGTCCTAACGTCTTTTCACATTATTTACATATATATGTATATCTCCCTAACCCCCTAGGATGTGAGCTTCTGAATGGTTGGGATCTCTCTGTCTCCTAAGGCAACTAGTACTATGTTTCCTCCTTACCAGGTGTTCCATAAATGTCTGTTAAAGCAAAGTTAACTTAATACATCCATAGTCTTTTTTGTCGTTGGTGTTAACATTTTAAAATGTGTTCTCTTACAGTACCATTCAGTACTCCTTAGAGAATGACACAGGGCATCTTGTGACCATTATTTAAAATGAGAGGGCAGCCCAAGTTGGAATTTACACACGTAGTGTCATTTGAAGGGCCTTAAACTGGTTCTAATCTGTTTGTGCTGTGCTGCAAAGTCTTTGTACTGACATTTCTTTTTGTAAAGACCCAATGTGAACCTTCTAAGAATCTTATGGGGGTTTACTCCATTAGACAAAAAACATATACTCCATTCTTTTTTATATAAAACCTTTGAGCCTTGGACTTCTGCTGACACTACTTAGGGACAACATCTTTCAAACTCTTAGAAGATGTAGTTTTTCCTTTTAAACATTTCTGAGTCACTGGTACAAACCTTTTTGAAAGCTCAACATAGGACTATACAAGTATATTTATAGACTTGGTTTCGTCTTTATTTTCCTGGATGGTTTCTGGATTTGGCCTTTGCCTGAAAGTGCTTTTTATTTTTACCTTTAGCATCATTTGCCATTTAATTGAGACTAGGGATTTTAAAAGCAGCAAGTTCTCTCTCCCTTCTGTTCATGTTATAGCCCATTCTTTAGTTTAACTTTCTAATGTCATATGTCACTATAAACAACATGAAGTAGCCAGGTAGCACCTTCAACATGGCTTGGAAACTCCTCGGCTCTCTCATTCAATTTGTCAGGTACATTTTCCTAATTCCCACAACACTGCACTATATAGCAAGGGACCCTTTCCTTCAATGTCCAAAAATGTTTTCCTCACTTCCCTTCGAACTCTCACAAAGGTCTCCATCAGGCTTCTAACAATGGTCCCTACAAAATATCTTTGACTGTCACTAATACTTTCCTCAAAGTCTTTCCAACTTCTTCTGCCCATAGATAATTTTCAAAGCCATTCCCACATTTTATATTTTGTTGCCATAACACCCTACTCTCAGTGCCAACATCTGCTTTAGTTTTTTATTGCTGCATGGCAAATGGTGGGTCACACAGATCAGCTCTATCAAATGAGGTAGGACACTAGGTCAAGACATAAACACCAGAAGACAGGGATTATTGGGGTGCTTTTGTAGGCAGGCTATGCTGGACCAGTTGTGAATAAGGTTGCTCTGAGACCCAGGCTTGAGAGGGGCTTGTCATGGGCCCCATGCTTTAGAGTCTCAATTTCCACCTTCCTCCAACCTCACTCTCTGCAAATAACCAAGGGTCCAGTGTGTGGGAATAAGGTGTGTGTATACTCAGAACCAACATGTCTGACCCTCAACCATGTGTCATGTATCTGGGGCCCTGACTTAGATGCCCAACTGGCCCCAAACTCCAAGTGACAAGAGGAGTTCCTCTTCACTGGGTCTGAGCTTCTGAGTGATGAGTGGCACTGGCAGTGTTATACTCTCAAGACTTGGGGGTGACCAAGTGGTAGTGGCTATATTCAGGGAACAAGGGACAAGTGGATTATAGTATTCATGTATATACATGTGAGGTCTCTTTATGTGAGAAATTGAGCTCAGTGTGAGTAGAGATGGAGAGGAGGCTAGACCCTGGACCTAGAATGTGAACCAGTGGCCCGAGGTGGAAGCCATCCTTTCTCCACATCACTGGAACAAAACTCTGATTCATCTGAGCTTTTCTAGCCTGTAGTAACTTCTGGGTATGTTGCTGGCATATGAGAAGGGTAGCCTTCCCCCAAAGACCTCCCTGTTCTCAGTTCTGGAGTCAGAAGAAGCACTAGGCCTGCACCAGGGCTCAAGATCCATTTTATTTCTGGTGATAGGACTCTAAGAAATCATAGTTTAGAATTTTGATGACCTTGTATCATTAGTGTGGCTGCTAAATGTTGACACACTGAGGTTCTGCCTTGCTTCTCTTACCATGTTATATTTCATTTTCTATGTCTCCATTTTGCTCCCCTCATACTACCAAGGCTAGCAATTATCTAGTATAAAAAAAAAAGAATGGGTGAAAAAGCATAGGACTTATATCAGGAAGATATGTTGGATAAATCGCTAATCCTCCTGGTTCTATGCAAAGCATCTTCTTCAAGATGTGCAAACTTTAAATTATGTCTCAAGATGGTAGTGAAAAAGTGGAGGCTACATTCGCCTCCTCCCAGAACCAAACTGGAATTACTACATTATGGAAAAACCATCCTGAATAACCAACTGAAGACTAGCAGAAGAGAAATACTATGACCAAGGATTTACAGAAGAAGCCACATCAAGATTGGGAGGAAGGGTGGAAACACAAAAAGGCTGCCCCCACTCCCATGGGTGGTGGCTGAGTTTCTGGAGGGATATTTCAACTGCAGGGGGATGCCCCACAGAAGCGTGGGGTCTAAAACCCAAGCTGGGCCTGCAGCCAAGAGCACCAGAGCCAAAAAAAGGCATCCATATAATATCTGACTATGAAAAGCTGTGAGGTTTCTGTCTGCCATGGAAAGACAGGTGTCTGATAGAAACAGAAGCACCCTCTTAAAGGCCACAAAATTTGATTTGCAGCCACTCAACCTGGGTTGTGACAGAGGCAGAATGTTACATACTAGAGTCACATTAGAAAAGTCGTGGGATTTGTGGCTTTAGGGAAATAGTTTAAGGGACAGCCACAATGATTCCTGTACTGAGTCACTATCTCACATGGCAGTTGGCTTCTTTCTTGGGTGGGATACACCCCTCCATATGGCATCCACCTGGGGTAAAGCTATGACCCCGGAATCTGGACTCCCTCTCATTCTGCCCTGCTGAGCTTTGCTCTACTAAAGAGTCAGCTTATTTGACCAGTGAGTAGAGGTCTGGGAAGGCTCAGAATAGTGTGGCTTTGGGGTGTGGGGCCCCACCATTTACCTGTAAAACTGACTGGTACTTCTCCCTCACAGGAGATTCACTGGAAATATCTTCCAGACATCTGGAAGCCACATACTGCTGAGCTTGGTCTCCTCCCAATAGTCTGGGATAGACTGAGTTGTGTGGCTCTAGGGCAGGGAAAAATTTTCCCTTGCACACCTAACTGAGGCAGAGACCTCTCTTGGTTTGTTTGGGCCTTATAAACTCTGCTGGTTTCACCCTGGTTATCTCCAGAGACCCTGCCTCAGCACAAAAGTGTGAGCGCATCCAGCGAGTGGCATATAGACTTGGTATACTGGGGATATTTGATGACTAATCTCACACCCAGAACAAGTACCAAATTTGAACCTGTATCAATTGCTGAACAGCACTCACCCCACCTAGTGACTCACTGTGAAACTAACTTATGCAATTCCAGTGCAGCCAGAACCTCTTTTAGTGACTGAGCCTAACAGGTAGCTAGCAGGCAGAGCCAGAAAGAGGTGGATCTTGGGATGCCTTGGAATTTTTGACCAATGGTCCTGAGGACATTTGCTAGTAGAAGCCAGTTTTGGTGCATATCTTTGTCCTTCCCTAATGCACCGAGATGCAGGAGAGGCAGTGCCATACTTTGGACTGTTTATAGCTCCAAACAGGTTGCCAAGGCTCAGTCACAGGGAGCATCTGACAGTCATATGCACCAGAAACCTTCACAAGAGGCCCAGAAGGGACACACTCAGTTGTCAACTTCAGAAAAATGCAGAGCATGGCCCAATAAACTTCATATGCAGCATATCCAAAGGGAGATTTCAGCATCCACCAAACCATGCTAAGGTGAATCCTGCTTTATGTGTTCAGTACCTGTGCAGCATCTCACATGACATGGTTGTTGTTGGGCTTCACAGGCAGCTATTCTTAGGGTTGATCTCACGTATGAATGAGTCAATAACAGTCAAGTCTCAGTTACAATAAGAGAGCCCACATAATCTACAAAAGGGACATTTCTGGGGCACCCAGTTCAGGTGATCAAGGAGACTGAATCACTGGACACCACAGGACACATACTACATAAAGCTACCTCATGAAGATGGGAGTCATAGCAGATCTCTCTAATCCATAGAAACAAACAAAAAGAGACAACCAAATGGAAAGATGAAAAAATAAGAACAAGAGAAATCTCCAGAAAAAAGCTAAATAAAATAAAGACAAGCAATTTATCAGATATAGAATTTAAAGTAATGATTATAAAGGTACTCAATAGCATGAAAAAGGTCATAGAAACCATAACAAAGAACCACTCAAAAACGAAGACTACAATATCTGAAATGAAAAATACTTTGGAAGGAAGAAATGGTAGGCTGGATGAAGCAGAGGACTGAATAAGTTATTTGGAAAGCAAAAGAGAACAAAACACCCAACCACAGCACCAAAAAGAAAAATAATTTAAAAAATGAGGATAGTTTAAGAAAACTTTGGGACAAAATGAAGTGTGACAACATTTGCAGATGGAGACAGAGAATAAGAGATCAAAAACTTATTTGAAGAAATAACCAAAATTTTCTTTAATCTAGTGAAGGAAAAAGAAACAAGTGCAGGAAGTACACGGAGTCCCAAACAAGATTAACCCAGAGAATTCCTCACCAAGAAACATCATATTAAAATGGCAAAGGTTAAAGACAAAGAGAGAATCTTAAAGCCACATGTGAAAGACAGTTAATTATCTACAAGGAAGTTCCCATAAGACTATCAGTGGACTTTTCAACAGAAACAGTTCTGACCAGAAGGAATTGACATGATATATTCAAAGTGGTGAAAAACAAAGAACTATGCCCAAGGCTACTTTACCCAGCAAGCATATCATTTAAAATTGAAGGGCAAATAAAAGAGCTTCCAGACAAGAAAAAGCTAAAGGAGTTTCTTTCCACCAAATCAGTACTGCAAGAATTGTTAAATGACCTGTGTGAAGAAGAGGGTGGAGGAGGAACAGAAAGGGCGGAGGAAAGAAACATAGTTAAAATTTTAAAATGGCAATAAATATGTACCTACCAATAATCACTTTATAAATGGCTTAAAGATTCCAATCAATAAACTTAAGGAAACTGTGGGGATAAGAAAATAAGAGCTATATATACGTTGTCTGCAAAAGACCCACCTCAAAATGAAAGATACAGACAGGCTAAAAGTAAAAGGATAGAAAGATATTTCATGCAAATGGAACAGAAATAAAAGTGCAGGTAGCAATACCTATATCTGACAAAATAGACTTTAAAACAAAGGCTATATTAACAGACAAAGAAGGACACTAAATAATGAGAAGGGGAGCAATGCAACAAGAGTACATAACCCTTGTAAACATTTACACACCCAACATAGGAGCACCTAAATCTGTGAAGCATAACTTGATGGACATAAAGAGAAACATTGACAGTAATAGTAGGAAATTTTAACACCACATTGACACCTGTGGATAGATGTTCCAGACAGAATATCAATGAGTCAACAGTGACCTTAAGTGACATACCAGATCAGATGAATGTAATAAAAAACTTCAGGACATTTCACCCCCTAAAAGAAAAACACATTTTTTCAAGTGCACATGGAATATTTTCTAGTTTAGACTGCACGTTAGGACACAAAATAAGTCTCAATTAATTTTATTATTTTAAAGATTTTATTTATTTCATTTTTAGACAGAGGGGAAGGGAGGGAGAAAGAGAGGGAGAGAAACATCAATGTGTGGTTACCTCTCACATGCCCCCTACTGGGGACCTGGCCTGCAACCCAGGAATGTACCCTGACAGGGGAATCAAATGGAGTAGCCTTTGGTTCACAGGCTGATGCTCAATCCACTGAGCTACACCAGCCAGGGCTCAATTAATTTAAAAAAAAGTGAAATCATATCAAATAATTTCTCTGGCCATAATGCCATGAAACTAGAAATAAATCACAAGGAAAAAAACCCTGAAAAACACTCACAGACATAGAGGCTAAGAAACATGTTACTAAACAATAAAAGGGATAACAATGATATCAAGGAAGAAATGAAAAGATTTCTTGAAACCAATGAAAATGACAATATAACAACCCAAATCTATGGCACAGTGATAACAGTCCTAAGAAGAAAATTCATAGCATTACAGGCTTATCTCAAAAAAAAAAATCTCAAAAAAAAATATCAAATAAACATTCTAACTTTACACATAAATTTACCTAAAAAATAACAGTAAGCAAAGCTAAAGTTAGCAGCATGAAGGACATGATAAAAATTAGAGCAGAAATAGAATCTAGAATAATACAAGAGATCAAAGAAACCAACTGCTGGTTCATTGAAAATATAAACAAGATTCACAATCCTTTAACCAGACCCATCAAGAAAAAGAGAAAGAAAACCCAAATAATTAAAATTAAAAATGAAATGGGATGGGTAAAATCTGACACCAAAGGAAAACATGGTATTATAAGAAAATATTATGAATAGCTATATGCCAATATATTAGACAACATGGAAAAAATGGACAAATTCCTAGAAACATACAGTTTTCCAAAACTGAATCAGAAAGAATCAGAGACTCTGAATAGACATATTACAACTTGTGAAATTGAAGTAATAATCAAAAATCTCTCAACAAACAAAACCTTTGGACTGGTTGGTTTAAAAGATGAGTTCCACAAATCATTAAAAAAAGAATATATCCTTCTCAAACTATTCCAAAAATTTCAAGAAGAGGGAAGGCTTCTAAATTCATTTAATAAGGTCAACATTATTCTAATTACAAAATCGGAAAAGGGCACTACAAAGAAAATATATATAGGTCTATATCTCTTATGAACCTAGGTACAAACTGGATTTCCCAATATATCAAAATATTCACATGTTATAATCCAGTGGGAATTATTCTGGGAATGCAAGGAAGGTACAATATCCACAAATAAATAAATGTGATACACCACATAAACAAAATGAAGGACAAAAAAACATATAATCATATCAATAGATGCAGAAAAAGCATTTGATAAAATTCAGTACCCATTTATGATAAAAACTCAGAGGAAAGTGGAAACAGAAGGAATATTCCTCAATGGAATAAAAGCTATAAGTGACAAACTCACAGCCAATATCATACTTAATGTGCAAAAATTGCAAACATTTCCCTTAACATCATATTCAACATAGTACTGGAGATCCTATCCACAGCAATCACACAAAATGAAATAAAAAGTAACCAAATTGGAAAGGAAGAAGTAAAACTGTCATTACGTGCAGATTACATGATGTTATCTATAGAGAACCTTAAAGATACCACCAAAAATTTACTAGAACTGATAAATGAATTCAGTTAAGTAGTAGGATACAAAATAAATATAGATAAATCAGATGCATTCTTATACAACAATAATGAACTAGAGTGAGACAGTAAGATAACAATCCCATTAACCATTGCTTCAAAAAGAATAAAATATGAAGGATAAATTTAACCAAGGATGCAAAAGAGCTATAGTCAAAAAAATTACAAGACAATGAAGAAAGAAATTGAAAAAATACTAATAAGTGGAAGAATATGCTGTGTTCCTGGATAGGAAGAATTAACATCTTTAAAATATTCATGTTATGCAAAGCAACCTATAGATTCAGCACAGTTCTTATCAAGGTACCAACGGTGTATTTCATAGAGCTAGAACAAATCTTCCAAAAATTTATATGGAACAACAAAAGACCATGAATAGCCACAGCAATCTTGAGAAAGAAAAACAAAGTTGTAGGAATCATGCTACCTGATTTTAAACTATATTACAAGGTCACAGTAATAAAAAAAGACATGGTACTGATATAAAAACAAACAAAATGATCAATGCAACAAAATAAAGAGCTCAGAAATAAACCCACACCTTATAGCCAATTAATATTTGACAAAGAATGCAAACAGACCATGGGTTAAAGATACTTTATTCAATAAATGACCTTAGAGAAACTGGACAGATACATTAAAAAAAATGAAACTAGACAACCTTCTTACACTCTACACAGGGATAAACTCAAAATGGGTTAGAGAATTAAATATTAGACTTGAAACCATAAAAAGCCTAGAAGAAATCTTACGCAGTAAAATATCAGACATTTCTCACAGAAAATTTTTTCTCATACATTTTCTGATAACAGCTGGTGAAATTGAAACAGTAATCGAAACGCTCCAGGTACACAAGAGCCCTGGACCAGATGTTTTCACAGGAGAATTTAACAAAACATTTAAGGAAGAGCTAACACCATCCTATTGAGACTACTTGAAAAAATCCAAGAGGAAACACTCCTAAACTCTTTTTATGAAGCCAGCATTATCCTAATCCTAAAACCAGATAAAGTTACAACTAAGAAAGAAAACTACTGGCCAATATTGCTATTGAATATAGACTCTAAAATGCTCAACAAAATATTGGCAAACCATATCCAGCAATACATTGAAAAGATTATCCACCATGATCAAGTGGGATTCATCCCAGGGATGGAACAATATTCACAAATCAGTAAACAAAAGAAAAGATAAAAATCACATGATGATATCAATAAATGAGGAAAAAGTATTTGAAAATGTACAGCACCCTTTGTGATAAAAACACTCAGTAAAGTAGGAACTAAGAGGGCATACCTCAATATAATAAAGGCTACATATAAGAAACTTATATTCAACAATATACTGAATGCACAAAAAATAAAAGCTTTTTCACTAAGACTGGGAACAATACAAGGAAGTCCACTTTCACAACTTCTACTCAACATAGTATTAGAAGTCCTAGCCACAGCAATCAGACAAGAAAAAGAGATAAAATGTATCCAAATTGGAAGGAAGGAATTAAAACTATTGTTGCTTGCACATGACATGATAGTGTACATAGAAAACCCTATAGACTCCATGAAAAGACTACTAGACCTAATAAGTGAATTTAGCAAAACACAAGGATACAAAGTCAACATTCAGAAATTGAAGGCATTTTTGTACACCAACAATGAAATATCTGAAGCAGAAATCAGGGGGAAAAAGTCCCTTTTACTATAGCAATGAGAAAAATAAAGTACCTAGGCATAAAAATTATTCAAGGAGGTTAAAGACCTGCACTCAGAAAACTACAGTACACTGAAAAAAAGCTAATTAAGGAAAACACAAAAAATGAAAGCATATACCATGTTCATGGAAGAATTAACATCAAAATGTCCATACTACCCAAAATAATTTACTGATTCAATGCAATGCCTATGAAAATACCAATGACATATTTCACAGATATAGAACAAACATTTCAAAAATTTATATGAAGTCATAAATGACCCTGAATAGCTGCAGGAATTTTGAGAAAGAAGTACATAGTAGGAGGGATCACAATACCTGACATTGAACTATATTACAAGGACACCTAAATCAAAACAGTCTCATACTGTCATAAGAACAGATACAGAGGTCAATGGAACAGTACAGAGAGCCCAGAAATAAATCTGTGTCTCTACAATCAATTAATATGTGACAAACAGGGCAGAAACATAAAATAGAGTAAACATAACCTCTTCAACAAATGGTGTTGGGAGATCTGGACAGCTACACACACAAAAATGAAACTCAACCACAAACTTACACCACACACAAAAATAAACTCAAGACTCATAAAAGACCAATTTAAGTTGAGATACCATAAAAGTCCTAGAGGATAACATAGGCAGGAAAGTCTCAGATATTCCATGTAGCAATATTTTTACTGAAATGCCCCCAGAGCAAGGGACATAAGGAAAAGAATAAACAAAAGGAACTTCATCAAAATAAGAAGTTTCTGCACTGTTAAAGAAAACATCAGCAAAATGAAAAAGGAACCAACTGTATGGGAAAATATATTTCCAATGATATCGTGGACAAGGGCTTGATCTCCAGAATACATAAAGAATTCACATGACTCCACTCCAAGAATATAAACAATCCTTTTAATAAACGGTCAAAGGACCTGAACAGACACTTCTCAAAGGGGACTTACAGAGGGACTAGGAACATATGAATGGGTTCTCAGCATCACTAGCCATCAGAGAAATGCAAATTAAAACCACAATGAGATACCATTTCACACCAGTCAAAATGGCCATCATAAATAAATCAACAGCCCTGGCTGCTGTGGCTCAGTAGACTGAGTGCCAGACTGTGAAGCAAAGAGTTGCTGGCTTGATTCACAGTCATGGCACATGTCTGGGTTGTGGGTCAGATCTCCAGCGGGGGACACGTGAGAGACAATCACACATTGATGCTTCTCTCCTCTCTTTCCCCCTCCCTTACTCTCTCTCTCTCTTAAAATAAATAAATAAAATATTTAAAGAGAAACAAATCTACAAACAAGTGCTGGTGAAGTTGGGGAGAAAAGGAACCATAGTACTTGTTGGTTGAAATGCATACTAGTGCAGACACTGTGGAAAACAGTATGGGATTTCTTTAAAAATAAAAATGAAACTACCTTTTCACCCAGCAATTCCACTGCTGGGACTATACCCTAAGAATCCTGAAACATCAATTTGAAAGAACCTATGCACCCCTATGTTCTTAGAAGTACTATTTATAATAGCCAAGTGCTGGAATCAACCTAAGTGCCCATCAGTAAATGAGTTCATCAAAAATTGTGGTACATTTACAAAATGGAATACTATCCAGCAGAAAGAAAGAAGGAACTCCTAGGCTTCAAGACAGCATGGTTAGAACTAGAGAGCATTATGCTAAGTGAAATAAGCCAGATGGTAAAAGACAAATACCATATGGTCTCACCTATAAGTGGAACCTAATCAAAAAAACAAACAAGCAAGCAAAATATAACCACAGACATTGAAATAAAGAACAAATTGACAGTAAACATAAAGCAGTGGTAATGGGGATAAAAGGGTAAAGAAGCAGGTTTGTCAAGGAATATGTATAAAGGACCCATGGACAAAGTCAAAAGGGGTAGGATTGAGGCTGGGAGGTGGGTGCTGGTGGGTCAGGGGAGAATGGTGGGGGAAAATGGAGACAGTATAATGTCCACAAGGAAAAACAGAACAAAACTCCAGAAAAAGAACAAAACGAAATGGAGATAAGCCACCTATTAGATGCAGAGTTCAAAACACTGGTTATCTTGGTGCTCCAGGAACTCATTGAGTACTTCAATGGCGTAAACACACACACACACACACACACACACACACACACACACACACACACACACACAGAGAACTGAAGGCTGTACAAAGTGCCAGAAAGAAAAATCTCTGGGAATCCAACACTGGAGGGGAGGAAGACAAGAATTAAATCCATGATTTGAAACACAACGAAGATAAAAGCATTCAATCAGAACAGCAGGAAGGGAAAAAAGTAAAAAAAAAAATGATGATAGACTTAGGAACCTCTTGGACAACTTTAAACATACCAACATATTAATCATATGGATTCCAGAAGAAGAGGAAGAGCAAGAAATTGAAAACTTATTTGAAAAAAATAATGAAAGAAAAGTTTCCTAATTTGATGAAGGAAATAGACATCCAAGTCCAGGAAGCACAGAGTCCGAAATAAGATTGACCCAAAGAGGGCCACATCAAAACACATCATAATTAAAATACCAAAGACAGAATCCCAAAAGGACCTAGAGAGAAGCAGAGAGTTACCTACGTCCCATAAAACTGTCAGCTGATTTCACAAAAGAAACTTTGCAGGCAAGAAGAGAGTGGTACGACATATTCAAGGTAATGAAAAGTAAAGGACCTACAACTTAGATTACTCTATCCAGCAAAGCTATCATTTAGAATGAAAGAGCAGATAAATTGTTTCCCAGGCAAGGTTAAGCTAAAGTAGTTCGCTATCACCAAAACATTATTACATGAAATGTTAAAGGGACTTATCTAAGAAAAAGATCAAAATGATGAACATTAAATGTGCTATAATTCACAACTATCAATAATTTAACCTAAATAACAAACTAAGGAAATAAACAGAATTAGAAGAGAATCATAGATATGGAGATCATTAGGAGGATTGTCAGTTGGGAGAGTTGGGAAAGGAAGGGGTAAAAGCGGGGGAGGAATGTGCAGGGATTATGAAGCACACATTGGTAGGTACAGAATAGGCAGAGGGATGTTAAGAACAGTATAGGCTATGGAGTAGCCAAAGAATTTATATGCATGATGCATGGGCATGAACTAAGGGGGGGGTGACTGATGGAGGGAATGGAGGTACCAGGTGGAAGGGTGCTAAGGGGAAAAAGTTGGGACAACTGTAATAGCATAATCAATAAAATATATATAAAAGAACTAAAAACTATGATGCATTTACACAATAGAGTTTTACTTGGCCATTAAAAAAAAGGAAATCTTATCCTTTTCAACGACATTGATGGATCTGGAGATCATTAAGCAAATGAAGTAAACCATTCAGAGAAAGGCAAATACCATATGATTTCACTCATATATGGAATCTAATAAGCAAAATGAACTAGCAAAATAAATACAGACTCAAAAATAGAGAGCAGGCCAACAGGTCTTTGGGGCAGGGTTGGACAGCAGGAATGGTGGTGCAGGTTTTGAGCAAAACAGAAAAAAAGTGAGAAAATTCATGACCATGGACAGCAGTGTCATGCTTGCTGGGTGATGGGATGCCTGGGGAGGTGGAGGAGGTTATAACGAGCATAAGTGGTGATGGGAAGAGACATGACTTGGGTTGGTGAACAGAGAGTACAGTGTTCAGATGATTTATTGTGGAGTTGTGCATCTGAAACCTGTATAATTTTGTTAACCAGGGTCAACACGATGAATTCAATTAAATAAATAAATAAATGAATGAATAAATAAAAAATAAATAAATAAATAAATAAATATTATTTCTACCTGCAAAATGACACTGCCATTTTATATTCCATTCTGGAGCCTCCTAATATTCCGTACTGAGCAAAACTATCCATATCCTTTTCTTCTTTTGGATGCCTGGATGATCCAAGAGTTTCTGTGTGGGTATTTTCTTTTTTCATTCTCACCCAAGGATATGTTCGATGATTGTAGAGAGAAAGGGAAACATCAGTGTGAGAGAGAAACATTGATCAGTTGTCTCCTGCATGTCCCCTGAACAGGAATTAAAACCACAACTTAGGCATGTTCCCTGACCAGGAATTATTTAACCTGCCACCTTTTCATGTATGGGACAATGCTCAATCAACTGAACAGCCTGACCAGGGAAGCGTGGGCATTTTTGCTAATAGGAATTCTTGCATGATTATTACTAGGCAACTTTTATATTAGTAACTTCTAGAGGGGGTGTCAATTTATAGTAAACTGTTATAATAGGTACCAGAACAATAGTTTAAAGTAGGAATTAATTTAACAGTTCATACATAAGAAAATAGAGGCTTAGAGAGAGGATATATGATTGCAAAAATGTTACAAAATGTTACAAAGGAAATAAGTGTAAGAGCCAGAGTAGGAATGAATTTTAAGCTGCATTCATATTGGTCCAGATTAAGTAGTGAGGAATGAGTAAGATTTGCTGAAAGTGAAAAGGGAACATTGTTGCTAATTTCATTGCAATTTTAGGTGCCTCTGTTTTAGACATTTTACTGAAAATAGAACAAATGATTCCTCAAAGATGCAAGACTTCATCGAATTGGAAGCTGATACTGCCACTTGTTCATTTAGGGCTTCTCACTGTTGAGGAAACAAAACCTTGGACTTTGAGCAGAGTGAATTATATTATGGAGTACTTGCCACACAATAAAGGTTGGAATAAATGTGGATGAAACTCAGGTGATCTCTTAGTATACTTTCTTATACCACTATAAGGAGTGTTAAAAGTTGATTTTTAAAAAATGATGTTACCAAAAATGGCATTTGGAGAGCTGCAAGAATTTGTTTCTCCACTGAAGCAAACACAAAGAATGCCAAACCTGTCAGGATCAAATTTTTTGGAACTCTGGATTCTAATAAAAAATCTTAAAACAACCATAAACTTGCATAATGTGGAAAGTGGTTTTAAATTTCAGGAAGAGAGCATTGTGTCATCCACATTTCACAGCTTGCCTGTGTTCCTGGTGCAGCTTGCTGGTACCAGAAGAGGGAATATGAACCTTTTACTCAAATAATAGTAGCTGTGCATTTTGATCTTTCTGGTAGTTACCTGAAATATCAACTCAGAGACTTGCATTTTTTAATGCCTTGGAAGTCTCTCAAAACTGGAGCAGCTTCCCTAGCAGCATTGCCCAAAAGCACTTAAGATCATTTACTACCCACAGTTACTGAGGCAAGACTGTGTGTAGGGCATTTTTTTTTTTTTGGTTGTCATTGTTGCTATTGTGGTACATTCTAGCAATGATGAGTTCTTTATATGCTTGGATATTAACTCCTTGTCCAACACGTGGTTTGCAAATATTTTCTCCCATTCCATGGGGTGCCTTTTTATTTGGTTGATGGTCTCTTTTGCTGTGCCAGTACCATACTATTTTTATTATTATAGCTTTGCAGAATAGTGTGAAATCAGAAAGTGTAAGGACCCCTGCTTGTCTTTTTTTCTCAGGATGGAGTTGGCTTTTCGGGGGTCTTTTGTGAATATAAACAAGTTTTATGGTTTGGCCATAGGAATTTTTATAGAAATTGCATTGAATCTATATATGGCTTTGGGTTGTATGGATATTTTCACAATATTAATTCTTTTGATCAATGAGCACAGTATAACTTCCCACTTATTTATGTTTTCTTCAATTTATTTTGTTAAAATATTATAGTTTTCAGTGTACAGATCTTTCATTTATTTGCTTAAATTTATTCCTAAATGTTTGATTGGTTTTGATGCTATAGTGAATAAGGTTGTTTTATTTATTTTTCAGATGTTTTGTTAGTTTATATAAAAGCAAATGATTTGTGTATGTTGATTTTATTATATCCCACAAGTTTGCAGAATCCACTGATTAGTTTTAGCAGTTTTCTTTGGTGTTTTCTAGAATTTTCTCTATATAAGATATCTGCAAATAAGAACAATTTTACATATTTCTTTACTTCTTGGATGCCTCATTTCTTTATCTTGCATGATTTTTCTAGCTAAGACTTCCAACATTATGTTGAATAAGAGTTGTGAAAGTGGGGGTCATTGGCTTGTTGTGTAGAATGCCACGTGTGCACTTCATAAGAATATGTATGCTGCTGCTGTTGAATGGAATATTCTATACCACGTCTGTTAGGTCTATTAATCTAAAGTATATTTCAAGTTTAACATCCCCTTGTTTATTTTATGTCTGAATGATATATCAAGTGTTGGAAGTGTGTTATTAAAGTCCCGCTATTGGTTTTTTGGTTTTTTGTTTTTTGTTTTTGTTTTTGTTTTTTGTCTATTTGTCCCTTCAGATCTGTTAATATTTGCTTACTCTATTTAGGTGCTCTGATGTTGGGTGAATATATATTTATGATTGTTATAGCTTCTGGCTTAGTTGACCCCTTTATCATTATATAATTACCTTCTTTGTTTCTTGTTAACATTTTGGACATAAAGTATATTTTGTCTGACATAAGTATAGATACCCTTACTTCTTTTGGTCTCCACTCACATGGAGTATCATTTTCCATCTCTTGACTTTGAATCTATGTGTGATCATAAAGCTTAAGTGAGTTTCTTGTAGGCAGAATATAGTTGGATCTTGTTTATACAACTATCCTGTCACTATATGACTTGACTGGAAAATTCAATGCATTTACATTTAGAGTCATTACTGATGTCTAAGGACTTAACTAATGTCATGATATTGTTTTCTGGTTGTTTTTCTAGTTCCATTCTTTTTTTATTTCTCTATCCCTGTCTATCTTTGTAAATTGGTAGTTTTCCATGTTGATATGCCCTGATTCCTTTCTGTTTATCTTTTGTGAAGCTATTACAGGTTTTTGCTTTGTGGTTACCATAAGGCTTACAAAAGACAGCTTATATTTATAACAATCTATTTTAAGGTGTCAACAACTTCAATCACATAAAAAATCTCCTTGGTTTTAGTCCCCCACTTATGTTTTTAATGTCACAATTTACCTTTTTTAAATTTTGTGTATTAATTAACAAATTACAATAGCTGTACTTATTTTTAATGTTCTTTTCCTTTGAATCTTATACTATAGTTAAATGCTTAACATACCATCATATTTCAGAAATATAGTTTTCTAAATCTGACTGCATTAATTTTATCACAGTTACATATTTTCATGTTAATTAGTGGGCTTTTTTTTCATTTCAACTTGAAGAAATCCTTTTAGCATTTCTTGTACAGCAAGTCTCATGGCGATGAACTCCCTTAGTGTTTGTTTATCTGGGAAAGTAGTTCTTCTCCATTCCCTAAAGGTTAACTTTGACAGACAGAATGTTCTTGGCTAGGAATATATTATGTATTTTTTATTTCTACATTTTGAATATATCATCCTACTTTTTCCTGGCCTATAAGGCTTTCCTGAAGATCTGTTGAATTCCTACTGGGTATTTTCTTGAAGGTTACAATCTTTTTTACTGTTGTTGCTTATAGAATTCTTTTTTTGTCTTTGATTTTTGACAGTTTCATTATAATGTGTCTTGAAGGAAGTTGTTTTGGATTAAGATAATATGATGACCTATTACGTTAATCACCTTGGATATACAAGACTCACCCCAGGCTTCAGAAGGTCTGAGTTATGGTTATTTTTAATTGTTGTTCAGTTACAGTTTTCCTTCTTTTTCCCCATTTCTCACCCCTACCCTTTCCTCCCCAACTCCCAAAGTCATTCCCCCCATGACCCATGCCCATGAGTCCTCTCTTCCTGTTCCTTTGCTTGTCCCTTCCCATTCTTTCCCACATTATCCCCTATCCGTCCCCTCTGATCATGGTCAGTTTGCTCTTTATTTGCAATTCTATGGTTTTATTTGCTCATTTGTTTGTTTTGTTGATTAGGTACCACTTATAGGTGGGATCATATGGTATTTGTCTTTCACCACCTGGCTTATTTCACTTAGCACAATGCTCTCCAGATCCATCCATGCTTTCAAGAAGGGTAGGAGTTTCTTCTTTCTGCTGTGTAGTATTACATTGTATAAATGTACCACAGTGTTTTGATCCACTTATTTACTGATGGGCACTTAGGCTGTCACCAGCACTTGGCTATTGTAAATAGTGCTGCTATGAACATCGGGTTTCATAGGTTCTTTAGAACTGATGTTTCAGGATTCTTAGGATATAATCCCAGCAGTGAGATTCCTGGATCAAAAGCCAGTTCCATTTTTATTAGCTTCTTAATACTTGAAGGATCTGTAGTTACATTTCTTGTTTTATTGTGATATTGTTAATTTGTTTCTTCTCTCAATTTTCTTTTGCTACAGGATTGTCAATTTTCTCAGTCTTTTCAAAGAACCAGATCTTTGATAATTGATTTTATCTCTTATTTCCCTACTTTTAATTTCATTGATTCCTGATCTTTATTTCTTTTTCCTTCTACTTGGGATTTGTTTTTCTTTTATATTTGCTTGTTCCTTTAGTGGGAACTTAGATTATTAGTTTGATATTTCTCTTTTATCATGCATGCATTTTGTGTATAAAGCACCCCATTCAGTACTGTCTTGGCTGTGCCCCATGAGTTTTGATATGTAGTGATTACATTCTAATTAAGTTATCCGAAGTTATGTTTTACTTAAAACTTACTTTTTGACCCATTAATTATTTATGTGTTGTTTAGTTTCCAAGTATTTGAGATTTTCCTTTTATCCTTCTTTTATTGATTTATAGTTTGATTTTGTTGTGGTTAGAGAAAAAACATTCTGTATGATTTCAATTATTTTCATTTTGTTGAGGCTTGTTTTATGGCCTAGAATATAGTCTGTCTTGGTATATGCTCCATGGTCACTTGGAAACAATGGGTATTCTTCTATAATATTATTCCATGGAGTTTTCTAATGTTCCCTTGATCTTATTACTGGGGATGTTGATATTCTGTTGATTTTCTATGTATTTTTTAAGATTTTACTTATTTATTTTTAGAGAGGGGAAAGGGGAAAGAGAGTGAGAGAAATATCAATGTGTGGTTGCCTTTTACCGGTCCCCTTCTGGGGACCTGGCCCACAACCCAGGCATGTGCCCTGACTGGAAATCAAACCGGTGACCCTTTGGTTCTTAGGCTGGCACTCAATCCACTGAGCCACACCAGCCAAGGATCTATCTCATTTGTTTTAAGTATATTTTATTGATTATGCTATTACAATTGTCCAATTTTTCTCCCCTTTCCCCCCCTATGTTATGTACCCCATCCCACCAGAATTCTTCCCCTCTTAGTTCATGTGCATGGTACATACATAGAGGTTCTTTAGATTCTCCATTTCCTGTACTGTTATTAACCTCCCCTGTCCTATCATTTCAGCTTTCTATTTCCTGAAACTTTTCCCCCATTCTCCCCCCTCCCTCGTCCTGCTGATAACCCTCAATGTGATCTCCATTT